>JZKD02S0494510.1:23880-37187 GCA_000966675.3 Picea glauca
TCCAAATTTTACATAGACCTGCGTTACTTGATAATGTCGATTCTTGGAAATTTTTTGATACTGACGAACAAATCTATAGACTCCTTCAAAACAAGGAGGAATTCAAAGATTTACACATCAACCATGATTTGGAAGAGGAAATAGGGAACATAATCCAATTTAAGACAAATAAGATCCCCTCTGGTTTGTCAGTATTGGAATCCATGTTTGATTCCAATGATGCTACTACTTATGTACCTAGTATTGATAGTGAATCTGTTAGGAAGGTGCAAGAAGCCATACCTGTTAACCTGGGAACTGAGAAAGATCCAAAACTGGTCTATATGGTGCACAATGTTCCCCTTCTGAGATCGCTCAATTCACGTAACTCTTGACAGAGTTCAAGGATGTTTTCACTTGGTCCTATCAGGACCTCAAGGTTTTCTATATGCAGGAGATAGTCCATGCCATACCCATAATCCCTGATTTGAAGCCTTACAGGAAGAGATAGAGACAGAACAACCCTTCTTTGGACAAAACAATTAAAGCTGAATTGGACAAGATGGAATCATCTGGGGTCATTTACCATGTCCGTTACTCACAATGGGTATCTAATTTGGTTCCTATTAGTAAGAAAACTGGTATATTCATTTGTTTGTTGACTTTTGACATTTGAATAGGGTGTCCCTAAACGACAACTACCCCGTCCCACCTATGGAAGAGATTCTCCAAGAAGTCTCTGGGTCTCAATTGATGTCCCTTTTAGATGGTTTCTCAGGTTACAATCAGATAGCCCTCAATCATTCTGATAGTCATAAAACCACCTTCACCACTCATTGGGGCATGTATGCGTATAACAAGATGCCTTTTGGATTGATTAATGTTGGGAACACCTTTCAATGTTCCATGGCCATTTATTTCAAAGGATTATTGGGTAAGATCATTTTTTTTTACTTCGACAACCTCATGATCTTTTCCAAAGAACGAAGTAGTCATTTTGATCACCTTAGGCAGGTTCTCCTTAGATGTCGTAGGTTTGGCATATCTTTAAATCCTAAGAAGACCATTTTCGGTGTTATGGAGGGAAAACTTTTGGGTCACATCGTCTCTCGAGAAGGTGTCAAAGTTGATCATGGGAGAGTGGTAGCAATCAAAAACCTTCCCTTACCTACCAATAAAAAGGAAATGCAATCTTTCTTTGGAAAGATAAACTTCCCGAGATGCTTCATTCCTGATTTTTCTCAAGTAGTTAAACCTCTAAATCATCTTATGAAGAAAGAAATTCAGTTCAAATGGGACCCCCCTACCCATTAGGATTTTGAGTCCATTAAGAAAGCCATTGCTTTTCCCTTCTGTTAGTCAGTCTTGATCCCTCTAAAGACTTTTTCATGTACACTAATTCATCAGAGGAGACAATTTATGCAATCTTGTTGCAAAAGGATTGTTAGCAACATTTCTTGTCTTTGGTATCGGGATACACAGGTCTTCAGGTTGCCCGAAGAAGAGCCTAAGCGCAGCACATAAATGAATTCCTTTTGGACTTAAAATCAAGTGAGCAGGCAATTCGTTCTTCAGCGACAAAGCATAACAATGATTGATGGGAAATTGCAGAATTAACCGAATCACGTCAAGTATAGCGCCTAAAGTTCTAAGGAAATTAACAGTCGGAATCCTTCATCAAACACTCGCGAAGTTACGAGGGCCATTGATCGCGATCAGCATAGGCGCAACAGTTGATTCGCGAGCTCGGGGTTCGTAAGTTCAAAAGGCGGACCACATCCCTTTGGTTGCGCGATGTTCCGAGTTACGAAAAGAAACTGGAGAAAGTCAACTGTCGCTGACCATCGCATCTCGGGACTTCGCGAAGGGAGAATGCCAAAGTCTGACACTTCAACTCGCGAGGTCCCGAGTAGCGAGAGGCACGAGCACCTGGGCCCACAGAAGTGCCGAGCTGATCGGAGCCATCAGATCCAGAGGGGTACGTGGTGCGCGATTAGGCTTCCCACCTCCTCGCCCCTCGCAGCATTGAAACATGAGGACCAGCCTCCTCCCCGCCGCGAGACGCGAAGAAGCGAGAGAATTCAGGACCAGGGGCCCACCGCAACATCGGATGAGTTTAGAACCGTCGAATTTGAAGGGCGCGTGGCACCAGATCGAGCCGTCTCGACATATCGCTCATCGCGATTTCAAGAAGCAAGGAGCAGCGCCTACATACTCGCGAATGCCGAGAAGCGCCGTGGGAATAGGCACGTGGTCACAGCCCGTGGGCACTTGGAAAAGGGGGAAACTACATAAAGGAACCTGAAGCGCTGAATTCAGTCACAGAAAGGCCCGTCACGACCTCCAGTTGCCATCGGACCCGATTTTCAATCCTGGTCTTCGCTTGGAGTAAATGAAAGCAAGAAGGGCCGGTTGAAACCTCTCTTCGTTCATTAATTGTGAAGTATGGAGGGTCTGGTAAGCGATCCGCTCAAGAGGGTCCTATGTACCCTTTCTTGCAGAAAAGCCATGCTGAGTCCTCGACTAGCCGGAGGATATCTGCACACGCTAAAACAACATTTACTGGCTCAACTACTCTTTCTGTAGGAGCCATGCGTAGTTAAGGTGGCGTTTGACAGAGAAATCCCATCCGAATTTGGCTGAAGGGACACNTTCAAGAAGCAAGGAGCAGCGCCTACATACTCGCGAATGCCGAGAAGCGCCGTGGGAATAGGCACGTGGTCACAGCCCGTGGGCACTTGGAAAAGGGGGAAACTACATAAAGGAAGCTGAAGCGCTGAATTCAGTCACAGAAAGGCCCGTCACGACCTCCAGTTGCCATCGGACCCGATTTTCAATCCTGGTCTTCGCTTGGAGTAAATGAAAGCAAGAAGGGGCGATTGAAACCTCTCTTCGTTCATTAATTGTGAAGTATGGAGGGTCTGGTAAGCGATCCACTCAAGAGGGTCCTGTGTACCCTTTCTTGCAGAAAAGCCATGCTGAGTCCTCGACTAGCCGGAGGAGATCTGCACACGCTAAAACAACATTTACTGGCTCAACTACTCTTTCTGTAGGAGCCATGCGTAGTTAAGGTGGCGTTTGACAGAGAAATCCCATCCGAATTTGGCTGAAGGGACACAGAACCTTGGGCGGCGAGCATGCCTCTATTAGGTGAATTTTCCTGAGTATATAAACTCAGTTGTTGTATTTTGTATTTATCGATGGTAGAGCGAAGCTCCCGATTGTAAAGTTTTAATAGATATCTTAGCTCTGGTTATGCATCTGTATGTAAGATTTCTTGTTTAATTCCAGACAGTCTTTCTTTCCCCATCTAAGTTTTCATCTTACACTACGAGAGTTCGTGATCGACTGATTCGCATGAATTGTGGCATTTATGTTATGATAAAGGATTTATTGTGGCATTATTGTTCTCTTTGGTTTTCCGCATTTGAGCGTAAGAAGATCTTGCGTTTAGAGGTTTTCTTCCACAGTCTGTTAGGAACCTGATGTTTAGAACAGACCTTTGCATTTCTCTGATACAAGTCTTCCCCCTACTCACCCTTACTACAACTCACTGTCTGAAGTTGACTAAGACCTCACTTGCGCATGCATGCCTAGCCTAGTTTCAGAGTTGGAACCACATCGTTTGAGTTAATCTCCATTTGATCACCCAATTAAACAAATCATGACACTAAACTGATGGGTGTCGGGCTCTGCTCCTGCAAGCAATCCAGGAGTGACTTCCGACGCTAAAATTTCTGGGGCCGTTGCTGGGGATGAAATTGAAGTTTTTCCCTGGGTAGAACGACATTGAGCCTCCGAATCCGAAAGTGCATCGGATTATTGGAGCCTTTCAAGATTGCTAATTTGCACCTGGCGACTCCATTGTGACGACTCCGCTGGGGAGAATCTGCTCTGTTAATTGTGGCTTTCAGAGGCAGGCATAGGCAGTCTCATCCACAGCTGCCTCTAGCTACGCCCGAAGCAAATCTAGAGAAGGTGCTCAGAAAGGGAAGGGCCTCTGAAGGAGGAACTTCTATCGTCGAACCAGGTAATCCGCTATCCCCTTCTGTAGAAGCTCCATTTTCTCCTCCTCAGCTTCCCAGTAGACCGTTTTCTGAAGTTTCCCGCTTCCTAAATTTCGGGAGTGTTCCTGCTGAGTTTTCCCCTCCTGGTCTGGGACTAGAAGGAGAAACCCTTGTCACTCCCCTTCTTTTGACGTTGTTTATCGGTGAAGATCCGTGAATGCAGAGGATTTTCCCACTCCTGCACGAAGAGTAGCACTTGCGGACTTGAGTTCGTTAGCCTCCGCCTTAAATCCTCTCTTGTTCTCCACTCCACTCCGGGACTCATTCCCAGTAGCCCCTTCATGAACTCTTTCTCCTCCGAGTTCTCCTCCACCTAATATTCCTATGGCTGGTGCTAATCCCCCTCCGAATAAAATGGATGTCATAGTCGCTGTCATATATGCTCCCTTAATCCTACCTCATCCTGTGAATCCTCTTCCTGGTGGGGATTACTTGAAATACATGCCCAAGTTCACTGGGGAAGGAGACGTAACTGCCAAAGAGCACCTGGCTGCTCTCTACAGTTATGCAGACAACCTCAACATCGAAAATGAAGATTTTTGGATGAGAGTCTTCATCCAGAGCTTGGATGGTGAAGTAAGGAAATGGTTTAGAGGATTGACCCCCGGATCTATTGCTGGAATTGAAGCCTTGGATAGTGTTTTCCTAAGGCAGTGGGGAGATAGGAAGGATTTCATGTATTACATGACAGAGTTTGGGTCTCTGAAGAAAATGGAAGGAGAGTCTATCTCTGACTTCTCCAAAATATTCAATAAAATGTATAATAAGATTCCTGCAGAGATAAATCCCTCAGAAGCCTCTGCCCAAATTTCATATGTTGGTGCATTTGATCCTAATTTCTGCCTTTTGTTGAAAGAAAGAAGAGCCACCTCCTTAGCCCAAATGAAAGATGCGGCCATAGAAGTGGAATCCAACATATTAGCAGCTGGCAGACTGAGGAACAAGGCTGACGCGGACAGAAGAAAAGGAAGGCCAAAAGCCTCAACTTCTGGCCCATTGATGTCCCACCCTCAAGTGGATGAGCTGACTAAGATGGTGAAGTCTCTATCCGCAGAGATGGAGAGAATGAGGGTGGAGGGGAGGCAAGCATATAAAGGCCCTCAGATCACCGAAAATAAAGGAGGATTCAAGAGACCAAATAGTTTTACCCCCCCGAATATGCAAAGAGAGAAGGGAAGAGACAGAGAGGACCAGAAGATTCAGGCCCCTTTTCAAAACAATTTCGTGGCCGAGGGGGAAGAAAGAGAAGCCAACGAGCTTGATCATGAAATTCACTGCTTCAGAGACACTCCTCCTTTTCCTCATCTAACTCAATCANGAACAAAGAAGCCCGCTAATGAAGCAGCAGACAACCACAGAGGTAAGAAGACCCAACCCCTCTCCCCTATGATTCAGAACCATGCTCCCGAAGTAAGAGAAATCCCAAAGCCTGCCTCTTCTTTTACTTTCGGACATCAGATTCAAAAGATCAGAATCCCTGTGCCCCTCACCGAGCTAATTAAATATGGAGAATTTAAAAGATGCTTCTCTGATCCCTTACAGTCTGAAGCCTCATGCCTTCCCACAGACTCCATAAACCTCCAAGACGAAAAGCCAGCAATTATCCTAGGACCCATGGTAGAAGATAGAGATGATTCATCCCCTCCCTTCTACACATCCCTGAACATACATAATAAGGTGCTGCACAACTGCTTGATGGATTCAGGGGCCTCTCACAACCTCATGCCCAAAACTGTCATGGAAGAACTAGGACTAGAAGTCACCCGAGCCTATCATGACCTCTATTCCTTTGACTCCAGGAGAGTTCAGTGTCTCGGAGTTATCAAAGACCTGGTCGTGACCTTGTTTCAGCTGCCCATGAAAAGTGTGGTCATGGATATTGTAGTAGCCGATGTCCCCCCCAAATTCGGTATGTTGTTATCAAGATCTTGGATAAAAAGATTGGGGGGAACCTTACAGATTGACCTAACCTATGCTACTATCCCGGTGTTTGGGGGAGAACATAGAAGGCTATATAGGGAAGCCCAGTTGGCCTATATAATCAATGATGAAGCCAATCCCACCAACCATCCTATTTTCGCCTTAGACACTGATTTAGGTTCCAGTTTACTTCAACTCACTCATGTTCCCGAACCCCCTCTTGAACTCAGGAAGCAGCCCACCTTTCCTCACGATCTTCCTCCTCCCATCACCCACGTTTGGAAAATGTTTTTTGATGGAGCCTGTTCCAGGGAAGGCGCTGGTGCTGGGGTGTTTTTTGTGTCGCCTACTCAGGAAACCGTTTCTCTGTCATACAAATTAGAGTTTGAAACCACCAACAATGTGGTAGAGTATGAAGCCCTTGTCCTAGGATTAAGAGTTGCAAGGGGAATGGGGATTCAGGAGGTAGCAGTGTTCGGAGATGCAGAGTTGGTGGTCCAACAGATCAGGAGCGCTTATCAAGCTAAGCATCCTCGACTTAGAAATTACAGGAATGAGGCGTGGGACCTAATTGACAATTTCTTCTCAGCCTTCAATATATCTTTTATTCCAAGGGAAGATAATGCCGTGGTCGACTCTTTAGCTGTCTCAGCCAGTTTGCACAAAGTTCCTCTACCGCCTATGGTTAACTCTGATGTTGAGATAAAATATAGGCCCTCAGTACCAGACAATGTCAAGCATTGGAAGGTATTCGAAGATGATCGGGAAATCGAAAGATTTCTCCAGTCTGTTGATGAATTTTCTGCGTTGCACATTGATCAGGATCCTGATACAGAGGAAAGCCCTCACCCTGAGGTGTTTCTAAATAAAATTGCTAACCACCATATTATTCAACTACCCAGCAATCATATTCTGAGGGGACTAATTCCTTTGGAAAGATTGTTTGACGGGAATGATGTGGCAGTAAAGGGCAGGGTTTCAGATAAAGATGCTGACACAGTCGAGTGCAACATTGACACACCGGAGGAGCCTAAGTTTGTCAAGCTGTCAAGCAGTTTGACCACAGAACAGAGGGCCGAATATATTGAGTTGCTGAAGGAATTTGCTGATGTGTTTGCATGGACCTATGAAGACCTCAAGACGTATGACACATCTGTCATTGAACACAAGATCCCATTAAAGGAAGGAGCTAAGCCGTTCAGGCAAAAGCTAAGACAGATAAACCCCATGTTGTTGCCTGTCATGGAGAAAGAAATAAAGAAGTTGTTGGAGGCCCAGATCATCGTCCCCTTGAGGTATTCCGATTGGGTGGCCAATTTGGTTCCGGTAAGGAAGAAAAGCGGAGAGATCAGGCTCTGTGTCGACTTCAGGAACCTGAACAGGAGCTCAAAGAAAGACAATTACCCCCTACCCAATATGGAACACATCTTGCAAAGGGTAACCAGAGCATCTAGGATCTCCATGATCGATGGTTTCTCTGGTTATAATCAGATATTGGTCATGCCTGAAGACAGAGAAAAGACAGCCTTCACCACTCCCTGGGGCACATTCATGTATGCCAAAATGCCATTCGGACTAATGAATGCAGGAGCGACGTTTCAGCGAGCCATGGACATAGCCTTCATTGGAGAAAGAGATCGGTTCATGGTGATCTATCTGGATGACATTACAGTCTTCTCGAGGTCCGACAAAGAGCACTGTAGTCACTTGAGGAAAGTCTTCTCAAAATGTCGAAGATTCGACCTTTCCCTAAACCCCAAGAAATCCTTGTTTGCTATGGAGGAGGGGAAGCTATTAGGCCATATAGTATCAGCAGAAGGAGTGAGGATTGACCCTAGTAGAGTGGAGGCAATTCAGTCCTTGTCGCTTTCCAGGTCAAAGAAGGAAATTCAAGCCTTTTTGGGGAGGATTAATTTTCTGAGGAGATTCGTCTCAAATTTCGCTGAGCTGGTGAAACACATCACAGCCATGCTCAAGAAGGGAAATGAAGTAAAATGGACCGTTGAACCCGGGGAATCTTTTGTCCAGATAAAGAAGGCATTGACTGAGGCAGCAGTGCTGGTCAGCGCTGACTATTCGAAAGATTTCCTGATTTTCTCCTTCGCTTCTTTCGATACAGTGGCGACGGTCTTGTTGCAGAGAAACGAGGGGCGAGAGCAGCCCATTGCCTTCTTCAGTAAGGCGTTAAGAGATGCAGAGGTCAGATATGAAATCATGGAGAAACAGGCCTATGCCTTAGTGAAAGCTCTCAAATCTTTCAGGGTCTATGTCCTGCACTCAAAGGTGATCGCATATGTTCCTTCAGCCTCTGTGAAGGACATCCTTGTACAGCCCGACATTGATGGGAAGAGGAGTAAATGGATAGCCAAGATCCTGGAATTTGACCTGGAAATAAGGCCTACCAAATTGATCAAAGGTCAAGGCTTAGCCAAGCTGCTGGCTGAAGCCAATTGCCAAGCTTTGGGGGTAAATTTCATGAACAAATGCTCGGGAATTCAACAGGGTCAGTTGTCTGAAACAGACCCTCAAAGAGAACCCCCATTGGCTCGATGTCCATGGTATAAGGATGTCATATATTTTCTGCAGGAATTGCGGCCCCCAGATGGCCTGCAAAGAAACAAAGCAAGAGCTCTTAAGCTCAAGGCAGTCGGGTACTGCCTTATCGATCAAAGTTTATACTGGAAAGACCCCCTGGGGGTGCTTTTGAAATGCATAGATCCACAAGAGGCAGACAGAATCATGGTCGAGTTTCACAGCAGCCTATGTAGAGGGCACCATTCCTGGAAGACTACAACCCACAAAATTCTCAGAGCCGGATACTATTGGCCCACCTTGTTCGTTGATGTCCATAGAGGAGTTAGAGCCTGTATCACATGCCAAAGATTTTCAGGAAAGCAACAGCTCAAGTATCTGCCTTTGCAGCTTGTGGTTGTTTCGGGACCTTTCCAGCAATGGGGCCTGGATTTTATTGGAGAAATCCACCCTGCTTCCAGTGGGCAGCACAGATGGATCCTGACGGCCACGGATTTCTTTACTAAATGGATAGAAGCTATCCCTACCAGGAGCGCTTCCCATAAGGTAATCATTGGGTTCCTGGAGCACCTCATCACAAGGTTCGGCTGCCCAAGTAAGATTGTCACTGATAACACAGCTGCTTTTGGGTCTGAGCCATTAGCCAAGTTCTGTGAGCAGTTCGGGATCAAATTGATTCACTCCACCCCATATTACCCAGGGCAATGGTTTAGCAGAGTCCTCCAAAAAAAGTCTGATAAGGATCATCAAAAGACCGTTGGAAGACAACAAAAGGGCTTGGAACTCGAAGCTGAAATTCGCTCTATGGGCTGATCGGGTGACTACAAAGAGATCCATAGGCATCTCCCCTTTCCAGTTGGTATACGGAGCAGAAGCTGTCTTTCCTTCTCAGCTGGCCATTCCCGTAGCGAAATTCTTCCAGGACTATCAAGAAGAGCCCAATGACATGGTCAGAAGAATTCATCAACTGGTGGAGGTCCAGCAAGCCAGGGAGCAAGTAGTGGACAGAATTCAGGATCAACAACAAAGGATCAAGCAGGTTTTCGATAAGAAAGCGAAGAAGGAGGGGTTCCAGATAGGAGACCTGGTGCTGAAGTGGGACGCCCCTAAGCAAGACAAGGGCAAGCACGGCAAATTTGAAGCCCTATGGATCGGGCCTTTCAGGATCTCTGAAGTCTTCTCAAATAACACATATCGGCTACGAGATTTGGAAGGCGAAGAAATTTTCAACAACCCAGTAAATGGGCATTTTCTTAAAAAATGTTTTGTCTGAGCCTTCGATGGCTCTTTGTTTGTAAATATTGTCCTTTTGTTTCTTAGTTCGTTTTCATTTTTATTTTTGCGGCCTAATAATGACTCCATAGCCCAACAGAAAGGCAACTGGAACTACAGAAGGAGTTCTTAGAGCATCACAGGGACGACTCTATCCCCCATGGAGCCTAATGTTAGCAACATTTCTTGTCTTTGGTATCGGGATACACAGGTCTGCAAGTTGCCCAAAGAAGCACCTAAGCGCAGTGCATAAAAGAAGTCCTTTTGGACTTAAAATCAAGCGAGCGGGCAGTTCGTTCTTCAGCACAAAGAATTCAGCGACAAAGCAGAACAACGATTGATGAGAAATTGCAGAATTAACCGAATCGCGTCAAGTATAGCGCCTAAAGTTTTAAGGAAATTAACGGTCGGAATCCTTCAGCAAGCACTCGCGAAGTTACGAGGGTCGTTGATCGCGATCAGCATAGGCACAACAGTTGTTTCGCGAGCTCGGGGTTCGTAAGTTCAAAAGGCGGACCATATCCCTTTGGTTGCGCGATGTTCCGAGTTACGAAAAGCGACCGGAGAAAGTCAACCGTCGTTGACCATCGCGTCTCGGGACTTCGCGAAGGGAGAATGCCAAAGTCTGACACTTCAACTCGCAAGGTCCCGAGTAGCGAGAGGCGCGAGCACCTGGGCCCACAGAAGTGTCGAGCAAATCGGAGCCGTCAGATCCAGAGGGGCACGTGGTGCGCGATTAGGCTTCCCGCCTCCTCGCCCCTCGTGGCATTGAAACATGAGGACCAGCCTCCTCCCCGCCGCGAGACGCGAAGAAGCGAGAGCATTCAGGACCCGGGGCCCACCGCAACATCGGATGAGTTTAGAACCGTCGGATTTGAAGGGTGCGTGGCACCAGATCGAGCCGTCTCGGCATATCGCTCATCGCGATTTCAAGAAGCGAGGAGCAGCCCCTACATACTCGTGAATGCCGAAAAGCGTCGTGGGAATAGGCACGTGGTCACAGCCCGTGGGCACTTGGAAAAGGGGGAAACTGCGTAAAGGAAGCCAAAGCGCCGAATTCAGTCACAGAAAGGCCCGTCACGACCTCCAGTTGCCATCGGACCCGATTTCAATCCTGGTCTTCGCTTGGAGTAAATGAAAGCAAGAAGGGGCGGTTGAAACCTCTCTTCGTTCATTAATTGTGAAGTATGGAGGGTCTGGTAAGCGGTCCGCTCGAGACGGTCCTGTGTACCCTTTCTTGCAGAAAAGCCATGCTGAGTCCTCGACTAGCCGGAGGAGGTCTGCACACGCTAAAACAACATTTACTGGCTCAACTACTCTTTCTGCAGGAGCCATGCGTAGTTAAGGTGGCGTCTGACAGAGAAATCCCATCCGAATTTGGCTGAAGGGACACGGAACCTTGGGTGGCGAGCACGCCTCTGTTAGGCGAATTTTCCTGAGTATATAAACTCAGTTGTTGTATTTTGTATCTATCGATGATAGAGCGAAGCTCCCGATTGTAAAGTTTTAACAGATATCTTAGCTCTGGTTATGCATCTGTATGTAAGATTTCTTGTTTAATTCCAGACAGTCTTTCTTTCCCCGTCTAAGTTTTCATCTTACACTACGAGAGTTCGTGATCGACTGATTCGCACGAATTGTGGCATTTATGTTATGATAAAGGATTTATTGTGGCATTATTGTTCTCTCTGGTTTTCCGCGTTTGAGCGTAAGAAGATCTTGCGTTTAGATGTTTTCTTCCACAATCTGTTAGGAACCTGATGTTTAGAACAGACCTTTGCATTTCTCTGATACAAGTCTTCCCGCTACTCACCCTTACTACAACTCACTGTCTGAAGTTTCGTAAGACCTCACTTGCACATGCATGCCTAGCCTAGTTTCAGAGTTGGAACCACATCGTTTGAGTTAATCTCCATTTGATCACCTAATTAAACAAATCGTGACACTAAACTGATGGGTGTCGGGCTCTTCTCCTGCAAGCAATCCAGGAGTGACTTCCGACGCTAACAACAGGTTATGCCAGAGATGTTGAGGTTCTCATGCGCTCTACGGTGAGCACATGTCCCTGAGTTGGAGCCAAATGTTATCCCCTAGCCTAAGGATAACTAAGGAGATTATGTCTCGAGGCTCACAGATCCTAGACATAGAGTACAGGGAGCCAGATCGACTTGAGCATGGCCCTGGAGGGCCTATACTTATTCTTCTTCAGTACCTCCACCTTGTCAGCAGAAGCAACATCCATCCCATCGGCCTGGTCCTTCAGCAGCAGTGGGTCTTGCTCCATGAGGTAATGAGTTCGGGTATCATGGTATGTGTCACTCTAATTCTCAAAACATTTGAATATGTGCATTTAATTATTTTACTTCTAACGTGTGCTTGGACCTTATGCCTTTCCACTTGTCCACACCTGGGGGGAATGACAGAATGCCCTAGTAAGATCGTTCCCATAGGGTTTGAGTTGCCACTAGGGGGGTTCATGAAAGGTCATCATTCGTTCCCACCATACTTACCACTTTCCATCTTTTTCCCTCTCATCTTCCCCATACATTGGTCTGGGCATTGGGTTTGCCAAGCTAGCAAAGGGTTGTACCTTACCTTGTGGGAATAAGGGGCTAAAGGCCCAAAGGGTAAAAGTAGCTAGCAAAAGATAAAATCCAAAAGAATGAAACCTTCGTATGCTTTGCCCAAGGATCCCCGAGAAAGCAATAAAAGGATTCTCAGCAAGAAATAGAAGGACCTGTAAAAATAATAAATCAAGACCTAGTTGGAGGATAGGGGGTCTCATCACGAGCCAGCCTATTAGGTCCACGGGCATGTAGCAGTATGACAATACCAATCAGTCGGTCACCACATCAGGGTAGTGGATCTTGGTGGCATATCCAAGAGAAAGGGGGTCTCATCACGAGCCAACCTTCTCATTTCCATGAAATGCTAGTGGGTAACATTGTCACCACTGGTCACCAGACCAGGGCAGTGTCCCCTAACTAGTCTCTTGAAAGGAAAATCAATAAGAATAAAAGATAAAAGGCATGAATGGGCTTGGAAACATTTTCATCCATGACAAGGTGCAGCTCACCCTCTTTAGAGGCACCCACAGGTCAGCCATACATTCCCCTGTCATCACTGCACCCATTTCCCAAACATCCCTTACCACCTCATCCACTTACGTGACCTGGATTTGTCTTCACCCGTAAACATCTCGCATCCAATGAGCACTAGCTCAATAGGACATCCTAGCATCCCCTCCAAACCTGGCTTGTAGAATAGCATAACGTCTTTGAGCACTTGTCTAGGAAAAGGGGTTTCATGCACATGTTTAAATAGCTTGATTATTAGATGTGATTTACATTGCTATGATTCCTGTGACTTATGAAATATCCCTGATCCCGCTGATCAAGATATTTGCTACTGATTTATTATTCTGTCTTGCAGATCTGATACACTGGGGGTTTCTGGATGCGTTTCAGTTGTATGTTTGAGATCTTGATGGTTATTGCAGGTGCATGCGGGTTATTGCATGTGCATGTTGGTTATTGC
>JZKD02S0494510.1:53225-66079 GCA_000966675.3 Picea glauca
ATAATCTTTACCTTGTACTCCAGCCACTGTGATATTTCTTTTATCTCTTGATTCAGAACCAAGATCTTGTTGAACTGTAGCACCCGTCTTTATCTTCCCCTTTCCACCGAACTGTTTCAGTTTCTTTTCTGGATTTAGTTTCCAACAGTCTTCTTCATCATGAGTTCTCCTCTTGCAATGAGTGCAAGATGGTTTTCCTCCTTCTCTCATCACTGTAGCGGTCTTCTTGTCCTTCCTTTTAAACTTATTGAAAGTCTTTTGTGGGAAATTGGAAGGTTTCGTCGTGGGATATTCTTGAACATGTTTCCCCCTATTCTCAAGGTGAGTGGCTTGCACAAAAACTTCATCAATACTAGTGGGGCTAAAGAAGAGAAAAGTATGACGAATATAAATGTGAAGTGTGCCAATATACTTCATTAAAGTTTCATAATTATCCAAAGGAATATTCAATGCTAGATCTTTCTTCCTAATTCTTCTGTGAAACTTTGTACAGTATGACCTTTACTCTATCTCAATGATTTCATTCCATCATTGTTTTATGTAAATACCCTAATGGATATAACTGCTTCCTTATCTCTGATTTAAATTCCTACCATGAGGAAGGAAGATTACCACACTTACTTCCATCCTGTAGCTTGCTCTCCTACCATATGAGAGTGGTTCCTTCCAACCAAAGAGAAGCCATTTTCACTTTAACTTCCTCTTCGTCAATATGTTGAACACGACTATATACTTCAACCTGTCGGATCCTATTTTCTAACTTTTCAGGATTAGCATCTCCATTAAACATAGGTAAAGAAAAATGTACATCAATATTTAATAATGGTTTCTTAAAAGAGGGTTTATGGTTAGAATGTTGAGAGTGACGAGAATGCTCAGAGGAAGAAGAACTAGAACTTGAAGGCGAAGATGGAGGCTCAGGAGGATCTCCTCCAGCCCCTTTGTTTATTGAAGCATCATCATCTGGTGGTGCTTCCTTTTTCTTCCCTTTCTTCTTCATCCTCTTCTTGTAATCTCCATACATTCGTTCGACCATTTCTGACATGCGATAAAATACCATGTGAAAGTTTTTCTCCTGTTCATCATGCTTATCCTCTTCTACCATCTTCTTCCTTCGAGATGCATGACCAACTTTGGGATTGAACGTCTTAAGAGTTCCTTAACCTTGCTTATGCTTGGCCCTAGTATGAATTCATACTCAACAATTCAAGTCAAAGATGACTGCGATGATACCAACATGATCCGAGATATTTTCTTCAGGTGACTTATTAAAGAACTGTATTAAATGAGCATAAACTAAAGTACACCATAAAGAATGAAAAGCTCAAAAGGAAAGAGACATAATCATGGAATATGAACAAAAATAACTTAATAATGGAGTTTGTCCCTAGTGGACTACGTCTCTAGGTCTTTCTCTCAAATGGGTAGGTCGTTTTTATTAGCGCCATAAAAGAATTGGGCAAAATACATAAGTATACCTCATTCTAGAGTTAAGCCACAAAATCTTTACTTAGATCAGAAACCTAACACCACCACTGCGTTCATGGAGTCGGTTTACCTAAAAATGACTATCTCCATGCCTCAATCTGAGTCGAACACTTTTTGACCCAAGAGGCACCCTCGCCTCGGTTTGCATGCCCTACTCCTCCAATAAATGCATAAAATCTCGAAATACTTGCATAATCTAAAAAATTGCGCCCAAATCTATACTATATGGATGTGCCCTGGTCTCACACTCCCATCTCGTCTCATATGTGTTTTTTGAACTCTGCCCGACCCCCTTTATATAATGTTTTCACACAGTTATGCATAAATGAGGAAGTTGGTTGAGTGGTTAGAAGAGGCTAAATTAGGGCATAGGTTGGTGGAGGTCCTGGGGTCGAATCCCACGGGCCTCCCCTTTTTGGCAAATCGTTTCAACAACTTTGGCGTGCTCCACTAAACATAACGAGAGGTTACAAAATTGACAGAAATGGCTAAAAATATAGGAATATGCTATATTTGGTGGTAATTGGGTTAAGCCCCTAAGAGAGCAACTTTGGCGTTCTCCGCTAAATATAGCGATCTGTTACAAAACTAATGGAAATGGCTAAAAATAGAGGAATATGTTATATTTTGTGGTAATTGGGTTAAGACCCTAAGAGGGCGGAAGATTATGGTCATATGACGCAATACATGGAATTAGGGGCTGGGCCAAAGGCCTAGCCCCTTTCCTTTGGTGCCTTAGTTCAAACTTACACTTAAATAATATTTGACACATATTAATAACAAGCAACATGGTGTGGTGTAGTGGTAGCGCAGCTTTGTGGGGGGCTTTGGGCTAGTGAGAGGTCATTAGTTTGAATCTGGTGGAGTTATAAAACTTTTACCCATCAGCCATTGGTGGGGTGCCATGTGGTAGCCCATGACTGGGCCACATGGCACCATATTATTTGTCCACAAAACTGCCACTTCTCCCAATCTGATTTTCCCATGAAACTGACACGTGTCATCACCTAACTTTCCCACATGTCTACCATCCTTGCCACATCATCCCATGCCAACTCAGCTATACGTATGTGCCACGTGTCACCCTTGCAGTGGTCCCACATGTCACTTTGACTTTTTGACCTTTTGACCAAGTTTGACCAAAACTTTGATTGATTATAACTTTTGATCTGTAACTCTGTTTGATGAGCCGTTTGCACCGTTAGAAATATTATGATGCGCTCTTCATGATTATTCCATTTTCACTAAGTTTAGGGAACTTTGCATTTTTTCCCTTTTGCTATCTGCTAAAGACATTATGAGCATCTTGAGTTGCTTCTATGTGTTCTTAGTTGTTCTTAGCCTTCTCTGGATCCTTTTTGGATCAGGAGGTGTAAAAGTTCAAGAAACCACAACAACCATTGATTTTGGGTTGAAATATTAGATCTTGGCTATTGGATCAAACCTAGACGAGAAGGAACACGCAACGGAGGAGATCATATCCTAGCCGTTGGATCTAAGCGCAGGAGAACGAGGGACGCCAATTAAGTTTCTCGGGTTGTATGTCTTGGATAAAGTAGAGTGGATCTCAGTCATAGATGCCTTCATGGGATCTGAGCATAGATCTCACGGTTCGACAATTTGACACTCCAAGATATTTTAGTCCTTATATTGCTAGGAGGAGAAATCCTTGAAGCTCAGAGTCCTGAAACAAATCTCAGTCGTAGATCTCATAGTTAAGAAGGGGATATTTATTGGTATCCCTTCAACATTCAACTATCTGAGAGATCTCATAGGTAGCCATTGGAAAGTGGTCGAATCCCTGAAGCTCCAAAGTATTGGAGTTAATACCTACCATAGATTATTGGGGTAGTGTGAGTTGTTGGATCCCGAAGGGGTTTGGAGATTTGACATTCTAAGAGAATTTGGTGGTGATTGCATAGAGTGGATATTTTCCCGGCGTCCCAAAGGTCATATTAAATCCTGATTGTTTGTTGTTGGGTACATGTGTGATCATATTATCAAGTATTCATCCCTCCAGAGGATTTTGGGAGAAATTTGTTTTGGTGCGGAAAGTCCTGAAGTTCTAAAGCATGGAAATGTGGATCTTGGATCTTCCCCCTTTGCCAATTCGGTAGTTCGGGAAGTTAGGGGTGATTAGTAGTAAGAAGCCCTAAATSCCAAAGCCYGAARATAATCTCAGTCGTAGATATTGGGAGGAAGCATGGGCCATTGATCMYCGAAATCTCTGGAAGTTCGCCACTTCGATGTTCGGGGGAATTGGAAAGTGTTGTGGTAAGAACCTCTAAAGCCCGAAGTAATGAAGCTCTGTATAGCGCCTCTACGGGATTTTTCCAGTTCGACGTTCGAGGGAATTGGAAATTCTTGTGGTACAAACTTCTGAATCCTAAAGTTCTAGAGCGCCAGAGTAATGAAGCTTTAGATAGTTCCTCTCTAGGAGTTTGCCAGTTCTGCGTTCAAAATATTTGGAACATGTCGATGTAAGAACCTATGAAGCTTGAATTTCCAAAGCATCGAAGTAACGAAGCTCTGGATAGCGCCTCTCCAGGAGTCCACCAGTTCAACATTCAGGGAAATTGGAATCTGTTGTTGTAAGAACCTCCAAAGCCCTAGGTTCCAGAGTGTCGTTAATGAAGATCTGGATTGCACCTCTCCGGGAATTTGCCAGTTTGGCATTCGAGAAGTTTGGAGTGTGTTTTTGTAGGAACCTTAGAAGCCCGAAGTTCTAGAGTGTCAGAGTCTTGGAGATATGAATAACACCTTGTGACTAAGCACCTAGTCCTAGCCCATAGTCATATCAGGTTTCTGTCGAGGTAAAGGGGATAGCACCCAAAATTTTAATTCTAAGGTAAAAAGGGGCTTAGAGAAAAGAACCCACATTTTTTTTTGTTTTATTAGAATTGCATAAAGAAATAAAAAGGGCATGTTTATTTTTATCATAGGATCTATCATGGGTCCAAGAGCTAATTCCTCTCCGATGAAGATCACCTGTACAAGGAATGCCCTCACAAAAACAACAATTTTCAAATAACCACAACTTTCTGCTAAAGACTCAGAATTGAGCATGGAAGAAGGAATTGGAAAGGTCTTGGATAGTAGAATATAACTATTCACCCAAAAAATTGATCTAGGTAGCCAATTTTTCAAGAAATTGAAAGAAAGCGTTCTGATGCATTATTGAACCAGAATTGTTTATAATTTCATGCAATTGATAAATAAATTACCCTAACAAGTTATATTGGTTGCAAATTTTGTAGAGTTAACATCAATTAGATCATAACAGGATCAATACAGATTTCAAAATCATGGGAGATACATAGGGGGCTTACAACCAGGAAGATGAGATCATAGGGATGTATGTCAATATAGGTAATGATGATACAAAATCAAATGGTCATGGAGAAGGAAAGGAAGAAAACATGAAATTGGTGGAGACCATTAAACTTTTGCAAAAGGATTTTCAAAGCTATAAACATGATAATGAGAGGCTTATGAAAGCCAAGGAGCAATAAGAGGACTGCAACATAAAGTTAATGCAGAGCTTGGACGGAATAGAAAATAATATGGATAAGGAGAATGGCTCAAGAAAATCAAGAAGTCATAGGTCTCATGATGAGAGGAGAAGAACAAGAAGTGTTGACAGACATCAAGATCACTCCCCAAGGCATTCCACAAGGAGATCACATAGTAGTTCAAGTCCATCCCCTGTTAGGAAGCATAAGAGGAGGTCTGGGGTGGATGAGCTACACGGATAAATGAACAAAATCAAACCTCCTACGTTTGATGGTGAGAAAAAGAGGAATGAAGATGCAGATACATGGCTTCTAGTCATGAGAAAGTATTTTTGATTATGTAATTACTCTTCACACGCAGAAGGAAGAATTTCCATCTATTATCTCAAGGGAAAGGCATCCATTTGGTGGGACCAATTTGTGCAGGTGCAACACATTAATGAGAAAAATGTTACTTGGAAGGAATTCAAGGGGTATTTTCAAAAGAAATACTTGAATAAGAGATATTATGAAAAGAAAATGAAGGAGTTATTTGAACTCAAGCTTGGAAGTATGATCATAGATGAGTATGAAAGAAGGTTTTTAGAACTGCTAAAGTATGTTTATTTCATCAAGGAAGATCCAGTTAAGATTCAGAGGTATTTGAGTGGACTACCATCATTTATCAGTGATAAGATACAATATGATGATCCCAAAAAATTGGAGGAGACCATAAGGTGAGCTAAATTCTTTTATGATCAACATAAAGGAAGGCCAAATTTCTAAAAATCTTGGGAAGACAAGAAGAAAAACAAGGTGGAACAAAGGAAAAAGGAAACTAAGCCACCATTCTTAAAAAATAATCCTCAGGGACAACCAACTTCTAGAGAACCTAGAATGATTGAGACAAGGGGGAAAAGGCCAAGGAAACCACCTATTCAATGTTGGGGTTGTGGGGGAGATCATATGTATAGATATTTTCCTCACACAGGTGAAAAAGTTAGGACTCATTTTTGTGCACGCAACACCGTGGAATATGTGCACCCTTCTTTGATGCATAATCTACATGAACTAGCTCAGGTATGCACAACACTATGGAATGTGCACACCTTTTCTTTGATAGCCATCCTCACGCACTCCACAGGTGCGCACAATACCAAAACTTGGTATCCTAGCTCACCATCCTATATGTATCATTACATTTACACTTATTTTCAATGGTTCACTAGCCTATATGGATCATTACATTGTGCACTAATCAAGTGCATGCAAAAATCAAAATGGCTCACCAGCTTATCTGTGCAACTACAGATGGGGTTTGGATTAGGTACATTACACTCAGTGATTTTAATATCCACAAACAATAACTAGATTATTAGAGTATTAAATGCATTCAGGTAATTTGTTATTGGCTCCCATCATTCATCCTTAGAAGACACAGTTCATTCAAAGGAACAACTTGTTTACCAGGGATTTCAACTCATACAGGCTTCCCAACTTGTCTTGTAGTTTCTTTGTAGAGTCTTCACCTAAGACATTCAACAATACCAAATATGCATGGCAAATTTGAATCGTACTCATTTCCCTTCTCTCAAGTTTCTCCCATTTTTCTCTCGACATACCTGTTGGAATTGTTTTGGGACTCACAACTACCCATTGTTCTCAATATATAAGGATATCTTCCATCTTAAGATTTCAAAGCTCAAAATTCTAGCCATTGAAATTTTTTATCTCTATCCTCAAACTAATTTCTATTCTTTCAAATACAAATTAAAGATCATTGAATTGTAACTCCCACTGAACCTAGATTTAGCTTAGATCCAAGATCTTCTTAACCTTGCTATGATATGAATTGTACAGAGAAACAAATGAGCTCTGATACCACTTGTATCATACCTTCTCATACTCACTATGATACCACTTGTAGAGAAAACAAACACTCACACTAAAGAAATCAGGAGAAAGAAGACATATTCAAGTAGAAAATAAATGACAAACACACCATACAAAGAGATTTTACCCAAGAAACCCTTAATTGGAAAAACCATCATTCCTCGGACATCTTGATGTTTTGTTTTCTTATTCATTCATAGAATAAAGAGTTGTACATGACTAACCTTGGTCTACACCTAAGAAACAATCATCATCCTACTCTCTTGTTTTACACAAGAACAACCATGTAGCTAATTTGGCTTGCATCTACATAACCCCTTGCCTCTTTATTATCAACATCAACATGAACATCAATCTATTACAGTTACAAAAAACCATATTTATAGGCTTTACTTCATGAAAAACCCTAAATAATGGTGCCCAAAATGGTTATAGGTCCATGAAGATTATTGGATACAATCCCATGAATCTTGGGATTCTATTATAGTCGACTACTAGTCACACACCAGTTGAATACCCAGTTGACCTACAATCAATCTCTAGTTTGCCGACCTTTTGAACTCCTATCGGTTCACCTTTCGACCTTTGAATTTTTGGTTGATCACTTCAACCTTCGACTTAACCATTGAATCAACTTAACCGTCTAGTCGAAATTTCACCCAATCGATCCACCTCGAATAGCCAATTGGTTCATTGTTCTCACTACAAATAATATAAAAATGCAACAAAAATTCCATTTGATACCTGAAAATGGCTCCAGAAGGTTTCATACCCCAAACCTCCAAATTGGGACCTGCCACTAAAATGGGGCCTACAAGCCAATTCCTCTAATATTTCCACCTAGAAAGTACTAAGGTAGATGAAAAATTATATAATGATCTAATCTGGATCATAAAATTTGGCCTTAGGGTTTCACCAAATCTAATTTCATTTGTTGTAATTTAATTTCCAGATTTGAGAAATGACTTAAATTAGCCCACAAAATGTTTTTTTTGTTTGCTATCATGTATGTGACTTGCAGGACTAGTCGTTGTCTAAGAAATCATGATCGAGGGGCATCTAAGTTGTCAAAATCATCGATGGATCACACCTATCCTGGGCCACACCAACCCTTAGTTGGATGGATTTTTTAGGTTCCTCCCAACTACAACAGGCTTTGACCCTGGGTCGGCCAACAAAAAAACCGCTTTCGAACCAATCATGCCAACGATATTTGACCATCCCACAAAATGTTAGATAAGTTCTCGAAGCACCATTTTATAGGTCTGTTATTCCTTTTTAGGGTTATATATCAACAATCAAGCACAAACCTTTAATAAAATTGTCTAGGAAATAAAAAACATTGTTAACTTTGCACCGGACTATGAAAGAAACCTAAATAAAAAAATTATTTTATTTTTCACCGTTAGATTTGTTTATAAACAAAAAAACAATAAAAAAATATTTTGGATTTCCATGGTTTTTTGTTGGTTGTTGGGAGAAGACCAATGCCTTTCTCCAATTAAGGATTATGGAGTTAAGAAGTATGCCCCTCCAAAATTTTGTCACTTCTATCTTAAGGATTAGGGTAAGAGATTAGAACCTCAAAGGTAGATTAATCTCTCACCTAATCAAGATAAGGTATGAAGACCAATGCCTTACAAGAAGGGATTCCACAAGGGAAAGACCTTCACCAACATGATCAATTATGGCTTGAATAAAATACTTGAAACCCTTATAAAGGAACTAAAGGAAAAACAAGACAAGAGATTGAGTAAATACCGAACCAACAAAGGAAGATGGAACATATAGAAACCCTATACCTCTTCCTCCCAAGTGGTTGAATAACCATTCAAATGGATTGGTCATTCTAGCTAGTAGAATTCTTGAATTATCATAACAAATCTTTGATGCACCAAGAAAGAGACAGCTCTAAGAATTGACACCAAAACCTCCAATAGGTAGATCTTCAATAAATTGTATTCTCAAGTGATGTCCAACAACAACAACAAATTAGAATGAGAAGATAGCCTTTATTTCTAGATGAAGCTTCTATATCCTTCTCATTCTTTATTATTTTCTATCTCCTAAAATCTAGCCTAGGAGAATTACAAAAAGTGACATGTAATCCATAAAGTAAGGGAGACTACGTAAAATACAAATAAAACATGCCACATGTACACAAAACCCTCATGAGAAGGGGACATCCCACAAAGAAGGAAGTTGACTTGGAGAAGAATCTCAACGTTCTTTTAAAAAAGTATAATGCAAGCCTCAAAACATGGTGTAGAATCCTTTCAAGCAAAGAAAGTGCCAACATCTAGCCTCAAATGGTGGAGTGACCTCATGAATAATGTGAAAAGTACCCCAAGAAGTCGACAACTTCTCAAAATATGCTCATAGATCCTCAAAAGATGCCTCCAAGGTGTGACCATGTCCTCATCTCAAGCAAAGATGCCTCCATAAAGGATGGGGCAGGACTCTCTATGTCAAAATATGTCATAAAACCTCCACATGCGAGGTTTTCCCTCATAGTAAGAAATACATGGATCAAAAAGTGATGAACTCAGAGGTGCTCTAAAATCCTCAACGTGGCATGTCAAGAGGACATCCATACATGCATAAATAGCTCCCAAAGTGCCTTGAATGATGTGATTTGTGTCTTGGGATACATGTACTGCCTCGAGATTTGTGAGACTACGTCAAGAAACGTGAGTCTGAGTGAGTATCTGCAAAATCATCTCCAAGAGTAGATGGCCAAAGTGTGATAAGTACATATGAGAAGGGTCCATGCTTAGGCATAAGATACGTGTATTTGAAATAGGTATGATAACCTTTACAACATGAGCAACACTTTTACATTACTTACAAAAATGTGAGAGAGAGTAGAAGCTCCCCTAGATCACGTGTCCTTGTAGATCCATCCCAAAAGGATCACATGCCTGCCTAGATCATAAATTACTGACATAATGGTGAGTTATTGATCTGAAAATGATATTTTAAACGACAATGGTTGAGTTATTATGCATGTGTTCATTAACCATTTAGGAAGCTTAATGAAAGAGGAAAAATTAAGAATGAAATATGAAAGCCATATAAACATATACAGATTTGAAATAAAGCATGAGGATCAGCAAACCATAAACACCAATGTGATAACGAAGTTAGACAATCTCGTCTACGTCTCCGGGCCTTTGTCTCAGTGGGTGAGGCTTTCTTATTTTTTTTCAAAGATTTAAAAGTACATCAAAGCAGTGCCAAAAAGGTTACAAACTAATATGGTCTTGTTTTACCAGATAACTAGAACCAAACAAAAGAAACGACACTGAAATCGGATGACCGGAGCTCCCAGAATTGGCCCACAAAGGTGCGCTCCTCAATAGATTGTCTGCATAAAAATGTCTTTTGGCTTGAAAAATCTTCAGCATAAACCTGCTCTAAATGTCCTCTATGGCTCTACGAAGCCCTGGTTTATATAGATTTGAATTTGGTAACCATATCCCAACTTCCCCCCAAGATCTGGCCTCAAAAAGGGCCCAATATCCCCTCAAAAAGACCAAAATCTCTCAATTCTACTAAATAAATCCATAAAAATATTTATAATATAGTAAATAACCCACAAAAATAAATTATGTAGGGCACGACCCCTTTTAAGCGAGCTCTTGGTGTTGAAGGAAAATCTCCCTGCGGACAGGTAGATCTCCTCAAAGAGCTAGACTCTTAACTCTAAGACAGAAAGTGCTTATCATGGTCACTGACTTCCTTTTAGATCTAGGTGGACTAGTGTGTGAGGAGGAAAGAGAAAAGAAGTACCTTTTACCGGTGTTTGTCCCTGCACGCTCCGAGTTGCACTCCAATCTTTCGCTCCTCGATAAGCCCTGTAGACAAACAAGTACGACTACTTTCTACTCTATCAAGATTAGTCTAAAATAGGTCTATCTACTAAAGAGACAAATTCATGTGAGATTGAACATGAATTAGAAAGAAACAGGCCAAGCAAATTGTATTAATGAGGACAAAACATTGCTTACAGCCATGGATGGATTGCAACAGTTTCGTCAAGTCCTCCTTGTCTAACCCTTGCTCAAAAGATCCATGATTCAGACGACAACAACTTTACTGATTACTTTCCTCCAATTCACTGTATGTTTCCTATGAGATCATAGGTTTCATGCTTCCAATTCTTCCTGTTCCAGCACCACTTATGGGATCATAAGTTTGGTGTGATTCTCCTTTCCCAGTCCCCTTTCACCATTAGAAAGCTTGCTTATATAGCCTTGGAGAGGCTCAACAACTTGAGATATCCTTGGGGAAGGTGAGGATTTTCCTCCTTCAGTTGAGGATCTGCCCTAAGATCATGGCTRGACTAGGGATTCGAGCTCAACTGCCTTCTAAGAATGAAAAGATCCTTCCCCCATTCATCTCAAMAACTCAACTGCTACCTAAAATAGGTAGYGCTCCCTTAAAAGGGCCATCAGAGTGTTGTAGTGCTCCCTAGTAGTGTTTAGGGGAGCGCCAACACTCCTAAAGACACCAATGCTCCCTCAGAAGGGCCAAAGGAGATTTATAACGCTCCCAAACAGTGTAAGGGGGAGCGCCAACACTCCCAGAAGAGGTATAGGGGAGAACTCCCCTCCAAAAACTCAGTTTTTGGGGTGCTTTCAGATGGCAAAAGGTTTATAAGTCTGCTGACTCATTTCTCCTCTTCCAAATCAAATGTTTGAGGTGTTTCAAGTGTCCTCCTCATGTCGTTATAGGCACGACATAGGCATCATGGCAGTATGCTTCCCTAACACTTGTGACACTTGTGAGAAAAATGCGACACTTGCGACATTTGTAATGACGACACTTGCGACACTATCAAAGTGAGTATTTTTTATGTGTAACACTTGGTCATATTATATGCCTCCATGTGGCCCTAGCCCTATGGGCACACTTCTCTAGCCTTAAGATCTCGGCCCTAGTCCTATGCTTGGCCATGTGGCCAGGCCCCATACCTCCACGTGCTATTAGTAGTTAGAGCCCCTGAAGGTTAGCCAATGGTTAAGCCCCTTGGTCGGCAAGATAGCTTGACCGACCGGGGCTAACCTCCCTACTCTCGTGCTTAATGATATACACCGGGTCACATAGCAGTGTAATAGGACCGGGATTCGAAGCCATATGTTATATCCATGCACAAACAAAGATTGGAGTATGGTCATAGGTAAAGGTTACATGTGTCGAGGGCTGGGGCCACTCTCTCTTTAGGAACTCAGGCCACTGACCCCTCTGAAGGCAACAGATAGGTTTACATCATTAACGATCATAGGGATGACGAAAATAATGTGTAACAATCACACCTCCCCACTAAAGGACCTTTTGGTCCCCAAAAGGTTACTAACTAGTCATCAAGCTCAGAATAGGCCACCCGACTTGTTCTCTGTCTTTGAACTCTGTCCTGTGCACCTGTCTCATCAAGATCAACTGTAACACAATCATGATATTTGACAACATATTTTTAGCCATTTGTACCCTGTCACATCTTACTGAAGCCACTATCATCCATGTAGACAACATTAATAATGATAGCATCAAAAATATGATTGCAAATGAGATGATATGTTTGTAATATTTGCACGAAATTAGCTTATCTTGAAGAAAACTATGATTGATTTTCCATTCTACAATCATCTCATGTTTTTTATTAAGGTCGATTACTTGAATTGAAACAAGTATAGGTGTGTTGTTTGCTTGAACCGCCTTTCTTAACTGTTCCATAGTTTGAAGAGTTTTATTTTCCTTTAAATGATGAGCATTAACGACATATTCTTAACCTGCTTTGGTTAAATGATATTGATTCTTTGTCCTGTAGAATATTTTTTTACGATCATACAAGTAAGGATTGCCTAAGACCATTCTACATTCACTTAATGGCACCACATCACATGTTACCTCATCCACAAACTTAGATGAAATTGCAAATTTTAATGTGCATTGCTTGTTTATGTGCATTTGATGATTGTT
>JZKD02S0494510.1:66089-122142 GCA_000966675.3 Picea glauca
GTACTCTCCACGGCGTGCCACGTGTGGGTCGTCTGTCAGGCTTTTCGTGCCTTGTCACTTTCCACAGCGTTTTGAACTGGTGAAGCGATGCGCTTAGCTGTTGAAAGCTAGCGCTTTCCTCAGCACACAATAGGTCCTAAAACATGAGGTTAGCTGTTGAAAGCAAACAGTCATTTTTTGAAATGGAAGACTTTATTTTCGATTATTTCCTAAGACCCACCACAAAAACCAAAAATTTTCTAAACCGAAAAAACTCGAAAATGACTTGAAGCTACTACTGAAAGCTATGATATCCACCCAAACTCGGCCAAAAGGACGGTTTCATTTTGGGAGTTAACAGATCCAACATCACAAAAGAAGCCCCTACCACCCATAGACCAATGGAATAGTAGAAGCATTCAACAATATTATGGAAAGAGGATTGACAAAGGTCTGTTGCGCAAATCAGGAAGATTGGGATGACAGAGTCCCAATAGTACTATGGGCTTACAGGACAACGAGAAACAAACTCCACAGGTACACAGCATTCCAGCTAGTTTATGGGAAAGAGGTAGTGGTGCCTGCATAATTCATCACTTCAAGTTTGTATATTGCACAGATCACACATATGTCAGAGGAGGAATTAGTTGCGCAGAGACTTATGGATTTACAAGAACTCAATGAGACTAGATTTCTAGCAGACTTTCATTAGTCAATTGAAAAAGCAAGACAAAAAGCTTGGCATGACAGACACATTAATACCAAGGTATTTACACAAGAAGACAAGGTTCTACTCTATGATAGTCGGTACCAGAAGCATCCTGGAAAGTTGCGCATGCATTGGTTGGGACCATTTATAATTGTAGAGATTCGACCCTCAGGAGCAGTCAGACTCACACAACTGGATGGTATGCTGCGGTCAGGATGGGTGAACGACGCTCAACTGAAGCCCTATATGTCTAAAAAATGATAAAAAGGGACTGTTTTTCTAGTCTGAAGCAGCATGTATAATAGTTAGATTTGAGTTTTCTGAATTTTTTGTAAATTCAGTTAATAAAGTTGATGTGCATAGTGTTGCGCCATGACACATAGTTCATTTTCTGTTTAAGTGTTGTTTGATACAAAACTAATGACTCAGTAGTGCAGGATCTAAAGCATAAGAGAATTCATTAATGCCAGTCATTAATATGACGGGGACCCCCTTTGTGGTCATAGGGAGAACGAATCTGAATACGATCTGAGTCCATGTGCCACACGAACCTAGTACAGTCACAACCTTTATTTCCATTACGGTACCTCGTCTGAATTCAGTTAAGCCATAAAGCCGTGATATGAAAAGATTCCATTGGAGTTCACGTCGGGATTCCCACCCATCAAATGAAAAGGTCTAAAACTAGCCACATCCCTATCTCACTCACGCAAGTAAATGCCAGAATCACCCGATAGGATTTACCCCATTAAATCGTCCCGTCGGACAAATCAAATCCAGTTGCGTCCATACGGTTGTGATGAACAACAGTTATTTCTAAACTTTCCCGCTAAGACAAGTATAAGGCTCTGAAAACTCGCCCGAGAATGCAATGTTTTCAAAGAACATATCTATTTCCAAATTCAGTAGAGTGAACTAGCATGTACAATTGTGAAACCTATAGTTGTGACCCTAGTCCTTAGCTTGCCACAGAAGTTCTGATAACTCAGAATCCACAATGTTGAGATCCACAACAATTCGAAGAACCATGTCTAAAGATGCAGTACCAGACGATCCCTGTGATCCCCGAGTCGAGGTCGTGGGCGATGTTGTGGGTGGGAAATTCCTCCTACGGACTAGCACTACGGATTTTATCATGCATGTAGAAATGACCTAAAGATTCTTACTTTCTACCATCATCCCATGCCTATACCTCCATTACTCATATGTAAATACAAGGCTCAAGAGGTTAAGTTGACGTACCTTATTCTTTGTGTTTGATGTCGATCCTTTTTTGCGCTTGGTCGTTCTTTGACTGCAACTCTCCTCCCAATGCTAACCTGCATTCACTAAAGACAAACAAAGAACTCCACATGCATTTGATCTATGAACTAATGGGTTAGAGATTTGATCAATCATACAATCAATATTCCAATAATGACAATCTCATATGGTGGGACGGGAAAAACAATTCTTTTATTAACTTCACAATGATACCTTACAATGATAAATTCAGCTACTACTCCTCGATCCTGGTCCTGGGCTCTTCTTCCACTGTATTCCAATTGCTTTTCTCTATACTTCTCTTTGCACAAGGATGGCTAAAGGTTGGGACAAAGGGAATGCTCAATCAGGTATAGTTTCTTTACTATGATTCTCCTCTTCCAAATGGGACCCCTAACACTTCTTTTATAGGCTAGAAGAAGCTAGGTATTTGGTCGAATGTCCAACCATGCATGGCTGAAAGGTTTAGTTAACTTACCCAAAGATGTGTGTTCCATAAACAACTTTCCTTTTTTCATTCTTTTGTAGGTACATGCGGGCTGTCTTAGGTTAGCTAGTGTGTACACGCGTGCAATAATGTAGCAAGGCACGTGAGCCTTTATAAAAGGGGTTTTTAATAAGAGTTGTTCAACAATGTTTTGGCAAAGAAGGAATATGAGATGGCCTGATGCCAGGTAAGCATGTCTGGTGAAAATTAGGGTTATAACATATGCCCCCTAATGTGCTAGGTCAGAAGAGCATTTGATGGTCGAAATACATTAACAATCTTCACCAATGTGCCGAACAAGTGAACCCAGGGACCAGAAATTGGAAGGTCTCGTCTGCAAAATAATAATTGTCTCACCGAGGTGGGCATACCCATGCTTGGGATAAAATAAAATCATGGCTACCAATCAAATACACTTTAGATCCATGTCATATAACTATATAAAGTGGAGCCGCGAGCAATACACAACAGATCTACATCTCGAAGTCAAAAAAGATATACGTGTAGAGTATCCATCTTCTATAGCGGGATAAGGCCTGAATGTTAGAGATGAGGTATTCAGAGCTCGAGAAACAACTTCAAAATCTTCAAAACTTGGGTAGGAGTGTAATGTGAGTGTATGACTTCACTACCCAAAGGTCTTCTATGGCTCGTTAGTCATGGACTAGAGAATCTTGATGATCAGACTGAAGGCTTCATTGATTTTGAACAAAGACTTGATTGGATGTTCAGGATGGCCGGGCATGCGGGAAAGAGACAAACTGCAAAGGGGCTGACTCAATCTTGGTAAAATCTTCCATTGGACAATAGCACGAAAAATGATGAGACTCAGGTAGCATGGCATTAACATAATTTTACAAGGTAGGAGGCAACACAAACTCTCCATATGTTTGGAAGAATAACCAAATGAAGGAGGACACAACTCTATGTAGTGAGAAAATATTCCTAAGGTCATATTAAATCCTAGATCTTGATGAACAAACAGACATATGTGCTTTATCCAAGGGAGACTCATTATGCTGCCAATAAAGAAAATACTTTTCCCTTCCTCTTTTTGGGGTATATTTGATTTTTTTGTTTTTTTCAATAATTTTGGAAAAAGAATAAAAGAATGTTACGTTACAAAGGAGGAATGAGTGTTGAAAACATACAAGTTCAAGGCGTAGGGACAAGACTGATGTTCAAAGTAAGGACACTCGGGAAAAACCCTCCAGGGGCCAAAGGTGTCAAGACACAGAGGCAAAGTGCTACAGGGCTTGCATATAAGGCATGCTTTAGATGGTTCATTTGAGAGCAACATGGAGCCGACATTAGGCCAAAGATGCAGGTATGCAAATTTGATTAATAAAACACACAATGGAAACATCCTTAGATGTAAGTTTAACGAGCCTAGAGAAGGTAAGATCGACGGTTTTTCATATTTAGAGAGTCTGAAAAAATGTAAAAGGAGACTCCAATGGGGTACCTTTTTCGAAGGTAGTCTAGTCAGTTTGAAAAAGGGGTAAATTAGCACCGAAAAGATGTCTATTCAAAACCATTTTAACGAGTGTGATAAAGACAAGATCACTTGACCATTTTTTCATTTTTAAGGAGTCTAAAAAAAGCTTAACTATGGACTCCGTCAGGAATGTTCTTCTGGACCATTTTAACGAGTGTGAAAGGATAAGGTCACTCAAGGATATTTTCAATTTTAAATAGTCTGAAAAGAGCTTAACTATGGACTCAGTGGGGGTTCCTTTTTCGTACATTTAGTCCCTCAGGCCCGAAAAAGGGTTAAAATTATACCTGAGGGTACTCTTCTAGAGAACCGAGGCTCCTAGAGTATACCTTTGTTCATACAGTTGACCATCCAGACCAAAAAAAGGGGTAAACTACTGCCAGATAGATGTGACTGGCCAATGGCCTTCCAACATGCCAATGACATAACGCATGCCGAGGCGCCCTCATCAACCACCGTGCAGAAAATATTCCGAGTAAGAGTTTTCGTGGGGTGAGCCACTACTATCTGAAACTCTACGTGGTAAGGCAGACGAGGTTTTAAGTCGGTTGTGTCCAACATGATTTTACCTGGATTACAAGTCTCGGTAGATCCTAAAGTGGCTAACAAATCTTTCCTCTGAGAAGGGCAGCTTTGGAGGACCTCCAAAGTAGACATCACACAAGGGGTTTGAGACAAATCCTGCACCATAGAATAGTTCTGAGCGGCCCTTGCATTTGGGTTGTGAGAAGCTTTTTTGAATGTGCCTTTTGGGATGCATGTCATTGTTTCACCCAAAGTCTTCTCGATCTGGAGAGGAAGAGATGGGAGTTCAACTTCTTTTCCCTTCTCAGAAGTGCTTGGTTTACTGTAGTAATGCACTCTAGTCGATATAAAAGCATCAACCTTCATCATATACACATTCACAGATGCAGGATTGTTCGAAGATGGAGAGGGTCCTTGACTACCCCCTTCTACGCTTGTAGAGGCTTGGGTTAGGTTTTTCCCATGTTCAAATGGATTGGTTGACATGACAGGCTGTTGCTGTGTCACAAAATTTTGGGCCTCTGCAAGCCGAGGACATTGGTGGGTAGGGTGGTCTTTCGCGCACAGGTTGCACAGATACCTCTCCTTTCATTTCTTAGTGTTGCCCCTGATAGCATTATTAGTGGGTTTCTTATCCCCCTTACCCTTCTTTAGTTGTTTTTTCTTTCCTTCAGGCTGTTGGGTGGCCTTTGGATTTGTCGATTGCACTGTGTGTACATCCGATGTTTTAGTAGGGAGAGCAGCCAAAACAGTAGTTTGGCTGGCCGCTATGTGTTGTATAGACAATTGCTACAATTGATTCATCAGTTGCTCAACGAGCTTTGTTTGTGCTGAACCAACAATACCATCAACATGTGGTCCAACTCTCTATCTAGTTTTATCAAGTATTGAGTGTGGAGCATTTGGAAAGATCTTGTATAATAAACCGGACTAAGAATAGATTAGCTCAAGATGTTGATCTCTCATGATGGCGTTTTCTTCGGAAAACACTCCCGACGTCGCGACGTCTTTGGATAACTGTGGGACCAAAGACTTAAGGAACCACTTGAGTAGGAATGCTGGTGGGATTGGCACCTTAATTAAACTCTTTCGGTGTCTCCATTCTTGGATGTGATCAGAGATATGGTCCACTTTTGTCTGTGAAAAATTGGCCAGCAATTCTATGCCAACGTCGTATCTCACAGGTAATTGGAAATGGTTTAGGAAAGCCATTACCAATTCACCGAAGGAAGAGTATCTTGAGCGGTCGAGCTCAATGTACCATTTCGCGACACTCCCTATGAGTGTACATTGAAACAATCACAACTGTACAGAGTCATCTTTCAATGAGTTAGACGGGCACCAAAGATGGAAGGTGGTCACATGATCTCCTGGATCTTCATTAGGCTTGGCCTCAAACTTTGGTATGTCCAAAGTCAACTTCGTCGGCATAGGGAGCCAACGCGGATCGTGAAAGATAGGTTGGGTTGTTGGTGATAACCATGGAAAAAAAAGAAAGCTGGAAACAAAATACCTTCACTTAACTCAAATCTTAAACAACTTTTCAAACTTAAAAAATTTCTAAGATCTTTGAACAACAAACTCAAAGGAGGATTTCACTCGACTACGAGATACTTATGATCTAAGTAAACCGTCAAGAACTTATGAAAACAAAGACTTTTCCCTGGTTATTAATGCAAAACAACACTATTTAGCTACACAAAGAAATAAAAGATTTTTTATTTTATTTGAATGCTCACAAAGCAAAAAGGAAAAATATCAACAAGCAAAAACCAAGAAAACTTCTGGCCTAAGCGTAGATCGCAAAGTTTCACTTTAAAAATCACACACAAGCAAATTGAAATTGGACTCTCACACTTGTCTAAAAACCCTATAAAAGAAAATTTTGAGGAAAAAATCTTAATGAAAAAGAAAGCTATTGCTGTGATCAAACCTAAGTTACTGACTGTTATGACAGAGACCCAAAAACCTGAGAGGTATAACTCTTGTCAAAGGAAAGGATGATTGCCTCACCTTCAATGAAAATATTCTCCACAAGCACACTACTGACAGTTCAACAACAAGCATATGCACGCGAGATGTGTAAAGTTGGAGCACATGTACACGTGTGCTGGCCTTATAGAGGCTGTGTGTATCTCTAAAAATCTGAGACAAATGAAAGGCCAAGCAATCCATCCTAGGCAGAGACTACTGGTACTAAGAACCAGGATCTCTTGAAGACTCATAAACTTAATTTAACAGAAAAAAGAAAACAATTCAAGGAAAACTTCATAGAACAAACCAATATGAAGTGAAACCTAAGATATAGACTGCAAACAACAAATATTAGAAAGATTTCTAGAAAACCCCTGAGAAGGGATATTTTTGACATGGGAGAGGATGAATGCCTTTCTAAAAGAAATTTTCTGGAATCATACGCGCGACTGACACTTCCTCAGCTAGCGTGTACACATGGGTTGTGAGACGGTAGGGTGCAAGTACACGCGTGCAGACCTTATATAGGCCATGTGTACCTCTGTGGATCTCGGAAAAGAAAAAAAAATGCAGTCAAGCAAAGAAACAAAGATAACTAGTATGGAAGACCATAATCTCTATTAGCTCAGACTTTTGTAGAAACTTTAAAAACATGGAATGCAACCAGTTTTTAAAAATAACCCCAAAAATATTTGCAGAAACCCTAAAGATCCCCAGTATGGTCGCCAATTCTATTGTGGGTGGGAAATCCCTCCTACGGACTAGCACTAAGGGTTTTATCATGCATGCAGAAATGACCTAAATATTCTTACTTTTTACCATCATCCCATGCCTAGACCCCCATTACTCATATGTAAATACAAGGCTCAAGAGATTAAGTTGACATACCATATTCTTCATGTTTGTTGTCGATCCCTTTTCGTGCTTGGTCGTTCTTTGACTACAACTCTCCTCCCAATGCTGACCTGCATTCACTAAAGACAAACAAAGAACTCCACTTGCATTTGATCTATGAACTAATGGGTTAGAGATTTGATCAATTATACAATCAATATTCCAATAATGACAATCTCATATAGCGGGATGGAAAAAACAATTCTTTTATTAACTTCACAATGATACCTTACAATGATAAAGTCGGCTAATGCTCCTCGATCTTGGTCCCAGGCACTTATTCCACTGTCTTCCAACTGCTTTTCTCTATACTTCTCTTTGCACAAGGATGGCTAAAGGTTGGGACAAAGGGAATGCTCAATCGGGTATAGTTTCTTTACTATGATTCTCCTCTTCCTAATGGGACTCCTAACCCTTATTTTATAGGCTAGAAGAATCTAGGTATTTGGTCGAATGTTCGGCCATGTATGGCCAAAAGGTTTAGTTAACTTACCCAAAGCTGTGTGTTCCGTCAACAACTTTCCTTTTTTTGTGCTTTTGTAGGTACACACGGTATGTCTTGGGTCAGCTAGAGTGTACATGCATGCAATAATGTAGCAAGGCACATGGGCCTTTATAAAAAGGGTTTTTAAGAAGATTTGTTCAACAGTGTTTTGGAAAAGAAGGAATCTAAGATGGCCTGATGCCATGTAAGCATGTCTGGTGCAAATTAGGGTTATACAAGTGATCTCAAAGGGAAGGTGGAGCATGTTAAGCTCCTCGATCTTGACCTAACAGATCCAGTTTTATTCCCCCAAATGAACATAGATGCCTTTTGGGATATGGCTCCAAATGGGTTAGGAGGCATGCAATTCGTGCCAAAACCATAATTTTCCAACTTATTCAATTTGACCATTATGAACCTTATAGACCTACCGGTATTCGGTACCACTGGTGAGGTTCCATAGTGCACAAAATTTCTGATAAGTAGGGTGCATGACAAAAGTCTCTGGTTGGATAAAAGGAATCCAATACATGCTAAAGACATCCATCATCTTACTAGACTGTCCTTCAAAGGAGAAGATCTATCGAAAGGATTCCAGGGTCCTGGTAAGCACGAAAAAAAGAAAGGAGAGCTCAGCCTGTATGAAAAATTCAACACAAAGAGGGGGGGATGCACAACAATAATCGACCCCATATTACCATAGATAGTCCGGACTGGTTGTTACATCATAGCCAACAAGGTTATGAGATCATACTACAAGGGAGAATGCACGTTATATGGATTATTAGTAGTAGATTTTTGCGCCAATGACGTTGTGTTCAATTGGTGTAGTTACCTGCTGGAGGAACTACTAGTGGCATGTGAGGAAGCATAGGAGAAGGGATGAACCTTCACCTACATATATCTATTGCTGGCATTCACAATGTTCAAGTAGAAGCCACCTATGGGAAGGGCGCCAGCGATACCAGACAAGGGGCACATGGAGAATATGTTCAAGCCCTGGTAGTCCAGGTCAGATTCAGAGAATACAACCTTCAACACTGCAACATTTGCTAAGTGGTACAATGACCTGACAGAAGAAACAAAGAGGTTGCATATTCTACAGGAGCTCCTCAATTGCAATACGAGAAGCATTTCCTTCAGCATGAAATGACACCATACATTTGTATGGACGAGACATGTTAGCAGGGAATATTTCCATACAAGGATGCTTCTATTCTATCTGGATAAGGAGGCCTTCGACAAAGAAGTAATGGCATGGCCATGAGTCAAACGCAACCCATGCAAGTCGGGAATGCACTATATTCTGCCTGTAGAGCTGCAGAAGAAGAAAGACAAAGAAGCATGGGCAGGACCAATCTCAAGCCCAGAGCCACATAAGCAAGGAGCTCCAACACAATCAAACTCTGAGGAGGAAGATGAGATGTACCCATTAGAGCATAAGAAAAGAACGCTACCAGTCCTCCATCGGCTTCCAGCTAATGTTGTGTTGTTAGGTGACGTCAATCAGATCCCGAGTGTTGTGTTCGTTAATGAACTAATGGCGAAGAAGCCTAGAACCGGGGCTTCACCGAATAAACCTCTGAACCCCCAACCCCTTGCATCATCCATCCCCCACACTCGCTCAGTGGTCAAAGCAATCCCCATCATCCACATTCAGAATGACCTTGAGCCTGAAACATTTCCATCCACATTCGTCACTGAGCACCCTCTGTCATCACCACAACCCCATTCACCAACCCTAGAAACCACCAGTCCACCCCAGACCACAAACCCATAGCCGATGCATCTCGATTATCCAGAGAAAGCGGAGCGAGAAATCATAGAAATAACCGAAGAGTTGCCTAAGACGAGACCAGAAGTTTCTGGTCCAGACTCCAAAGTACCAGAGTAGAGCATGAAGATGACTGGTCCAAACCTAGACATCCAGGAACAATAGACTGAGCCTTTGGTGTAAGGAAAAGACACCCAAACTGTGGAGGAGTCGCAATCCCAAAGAAACCAACAAATCCCCTCATCAGCCAAGGGTGAGGGTGCCCAAGAAAGAATAACGCAACTGAAGAGAAGAAGATACCAGAGGCTTAGAAGGAACTAAAATCAACACCCGGGAAGAGCACGACATCCACGCACGAACAGATGGAGTGGGTTCTCTAGAACCCTCAGTAATGCGTAGAACCGATGAAACTATGCATAGCCAAAACATAGGTTATGACTCTCTTGCCCTTAGTGCTAAGGTTGAGGATTGTTCTAGGACCATCAATAGAGGAGGAGGTATAGACCCACTTGGAGCATTCAACGACCAATGGACTTCCACTGGAGACATGAGAACCCAGAGACACAACCCCTTCATCTGCTGACCTGGTCTAGTGGCCAGCGATGCACTTATTTGGACTGATTAGAGCATCAACTGGTCAACTGGAGCAAAGGCTCTAGTAGGTCGAGAGGTCTATTAAGGTTGCGAGGGAGGAAGTGTTCCTTGCACAATCATCAATATAGCAAGAAGAACAGGCCAAGGCCTAGATTGAGCACAGACTGGAAAGAGTGCAAGAAAGGCTTGTTGATGCCTAGCCAGATATTCGGTAGGATGCACCCCAACTGCCTGAAGCTAGTGATGAAGGCAATTCAAAGAATCAGATTGAGTTTCTCCAAAGAGCATGGACATAAGTGGCCACTTGCGCTGACCATCTGGAAGAATAGTTACGACAGAATCAACAAGAAGTAGAGAAGAAGCCTCAGAAGCTGCAAGAGCATATGCAAAAGATAGTACTACAAGGCAACAATGCCCAAGTAGAATTACACAAGCACACAATGAAATGCACAAAGATTTTTAGGGAAGTCAGCGATTGGATGAGAATCATTGCTCGACGCAACCAGGTCTTGGAAGAGGTGCGCACCAAGATCCAAGTGCTGAATGAAGAAGTTGTGGCCACGATGGATCCGATGGAGAAAAAATAGAAGTTTGACCAAATCTAACAGGTAGACAATGAACTGAACGCCTTCTTTGAGGCACAGTCCGTAGCAAAGAAAGAGTTGCACGACTTCTGACCTGTCATTCAGACAGTGTACATGTAGATGCATCAAGTTAATGCAACAATAGATTCCTAGTGCAACTTGTTGGCCACATCCAAGCCAAAGGGGTGTAGTAAAGAGGCAACCCAACAGTTTGTTGCAGAGGCATCACTTCTCGCCAGGAAGTTGTAGGATAAAGTTGGAAAATTTCAAGGAGTGAAGGAGCGAGCCTTAGAGTTGGTCCCAAAATTGGGCCCTTCGTTTGAAGAGGCAAAAGAAGAGAAAGAAAAAACAAAAGAGAGAAAGGAAGAATACAAGGAGGACAAGGTAAAACAACAGATTCACCTAGAATTTGCGAAAGAACCAAGCACTTGACTTGAGGGCAAGTCAAGGGTTGTGGTCGGAGCCTATTGGGCCCTTCATTTTTGGGATAAGGAATCACGCAAGTTTTGACTGAACACGAGTTGTGAAAGATTCAGAAGAAGCTGGACAACAGAGCAAGAAAGAGAAACATAAATCAGTTTTGAAAGACAGTGCAACGCCAGCTAAGAAACAATGGTTGCAACTGGGCAAGAAAGCGTGCAATCTGAGATGGAAGAAACAACCTAGCTTATATATAGGGATGGACATGATTGTAAAAGGGTTGGTTGGTTAGTTAGCTAGTGATTCAGTTGGATTGTGATTAAGTTCAATCTGATCTTTCCCTCTTGGCAAGGTTGTTTTCAGTCGAGTCAAGTCAAGTCGTGAGTCTGTAATGTAACTAGCATATTAGTATGAGAATTGGAGCTCTACGACATGAGTCCAGAGCCAAGAGTCTGTACAGAGCACTAATGTGTATTTCTAAGTCTGTAATTAAAGAAATATTATGAAGATAATATGAAGAAGGACCTAAATTTTCAAAATATGATGTGTCTCTGTGTGTTTTACTTATGCATTACAACACTTCTTTATGGTTTATAAGTTCTACTTGATGGTTATGTGTTTAAATTCTTGTTCACAACGTAAGTAGGTTCGATTCTTACACACATAAGATTAAGATCTGTTCATGTCTCTTGCACAAGATTGGGATGAGTCCTGAAGGTTTTGTGAATCCTCCTAAGTCTTTTCCTTACCCTTCCCTATCTATTTGTCTCAACAATGCTTGAGGTGAGACTTCTTCTCTTAGGAGGAGATCAAAATTCCAACGCTCTAGACCACTTGGTACCTTTTGTTGGTAACCTAAGAAGGACCTTGGTCTGATCAAACTTTTGCCAACGAGACCTATACCCTTCCCGACACCTTTATTTCCCACTTATCCCATTGGATTTCTCTCATTTCCCTCATCATAATGGTATATATCAATTATCTTCTTTTTTGTCTATGGACCCATCGCTCTTATCCTCATGGCTCCCACCCGCCAAGAAGAAAAAAATCATAAACTGAATAATGACCTTACTGCCCTTCAGGCCCAAGTGAATACTAACATTCCTGCCATTCATGCCAAAATGGACTACATCAAGGAACAACTAGGTAGAAAAATTGTCGAAGTCAACTCCACTCTCCTATAATTGATGAAAAAATTCCAGGGTATTTTCTCCTTTGACCCACCTATCTATACTGAAAGTGTTGATTCCAACCAACCTCTCCACTCTCATTCCAACTCCATACCTTGTGACCCCCATATTCCAAGAGTTGAGGTGAACACATTTGATGGATCGTATCCAAATGTCTGGGTCACTCAAATGAAGCACTAGTTCTCCCTACATGGCATTACTTATGAGTTGACCAAGCTTTGTTACAAAATTATCTATTTGGATTCAGAACGATGGAAATGGAATATAAATACAAATCAAAGGTATTTTTCTTGGTCACAATTTGTTGTTGATCTATATGAACTCTTTGACACAGACACCCACCATTTAGGACATCTGACCAAGTTGAAACGGTGTGGAACAATGGAATAATTTATTGCTACCTTTGAGCACTTGGCTTTCCGAATGGAGGGCATAACAAATGCTTTTTTCAGGGAATGTTTTATCAGTGGCCTCAAGGATTGAATCCGAGCTCAGATCATAATGGCTCATTGTAGTATACCTAGGGGGTTAATATGGGAGGTACCCAAGGGGAAGGTGGTTATGTATTATTAGTGGAGGCCATTCAATGTAAGGTGGAATAGGTCCACCATAGTATTAAATAAGGACCATTATGGTAGTTAGATATAATAAATAAGCCTTCTATAAGATTCCTTCTCCAAAATGTTTCTAGGAGATCAAGAATGCTTTATAAAGAAGTGTAAGGAATTTATTGAGCATGGTGAAGAATATTGTTGATGTACAAGCAAGTATTGCTTGAAGAGTTTTATCCTTCCATAAGGATTAATATATGGTGTTACCTTACCTGAAGGGTTTCTCTATTTCATTTGTTTAGTGAATGGTTTGGTTTATTATTGGTTATTTCTGAAATATATTTGCATATCTATTGAGGTATATAACATTTGGTATCAGAGCTCTTTCCTTGTCCACAGAAGGAAATAATTTTTTTGTTCTTTTTATAGATTTTTTAAAGGAGAAAGAAAGGGGCAATGCACTTCAGGTTCAAGTCTGAAAAATTCTGAGAAAAAATTGCAGAAAAAATATGGATATTTGAATTCCTCTCGGAAAAGTACGCAATTTCAAAACATAAATCAGTCGAAATAGAGTCTTGGAATTAAAGTTATAAGCATTTTAAATTTGACAGTTTTTTAGGCTTTTTCGGAAAAAGCCATGCGATTTGCACAATAAGCTATTTTATAAACCCTAGTTTTTGTTGAAAATTTCTTCCAAGAATGATGTATTTTACAGGAAGATATGATGATCCTAGTATTGAATAATATATACAATATGACAAGTTGGTATGGAAATAAAAGTGGAAATATCATCTACACTGGGGTTTCAAAGATGAGGCTCTCATATGATGACAATCATTTGACTATTTTGAGTGGATGTCGTCTTATGAGGAAGCACTTGAAACATTAATTTAAGGCAAGTGGTCTCATGCCAAGATTAAGGATAAATGACACATAAAGGGTTTATTTTCATGTGGAAAATCTATATTACAGGTTCATTGTTTTATTCACAAAGAAAATGTTGTGGTTTCTATTAACCCTAGTTGCATGCATAATTTTATCAATGTTTAGTTGGTTAATAGATTACAAGTTTTTGCAAAGAATATTCGAAGCACTAAGGTTGAAACTGAAAATGTTCAATTTTTTAAATATTTGAAGCTAAGTATGGAAAAATATGTGTTGCATTCATTTTTTATGCTATAGATATGGGGGACATGGATATTGTTTTGGGATATCCTTGGATAGAATTAGTGGGTACGATTAATATTAATGTGCAAAAGAAGTTTTTGAAGTTGTGGTACAAGGAAAATAAAATCACATTGCAGGATGTGTCTCTTAGTAAGCCAAAAGGGCCTACAATGACAAACAACAAAGTTACTACAGAGTTTGAAGCTGAATCAGAGGAAAACTATACAGAAGGAACTGAATCTAAGTCACAGGAAGGACACAATAAAGAAGCTAAGGAGGTCATTGATTCAAGGGAACAATGTGTTGTAGATTTGAATAAAAAATCATCGATTCCTATAGTTTTTTTATATCTCCATCCACATCATATTGAGAAAAAACAGTCATCAAAGCAGGGGCATGAGCATCAACACACTTATGCACCAACATGGAACCAACAAGGAACCCAATCAAGATGTGCATGGATGACTACCTGCACTACCATACCATGGGAAAATCGACATGATGTAGAGTACGATTAGGGTGGAAAGGAAACAATTGGACATCATGTCCATATTCCATTAGGCTAGATGGTGTTGGAGATATTACACACTAACCTATAATTATTTTCCTAAGTTTTGCAGCCCAATGTTGAGAACGATTTCTTAGATGAGAATATTCTCTCTAGAGAATATTTCCCTACGAAATAGGATGTTCCTTTTAAGTTCAAATTCAATTACACTCAGTTAGACTAGTGGAATTCACTCATGCATGGAAACCTCGATTTTATCACTAGGAGTTGCATGTGTCTCTCGCACTTCCACACATGTGTCTAAGTCAATTGATGATTGCATGGATCAGTTAACTAGGACTAGGTGGTAGTTCACTCCAGTGTATGTCAGTGAGTGTCTATATCTCTCAAGATCACTACTATGGTGCATTAGTTACTCATGTATCCTATATCTATTGTAAATTATTCACTCTTTGAGAGTGGAATACGGTTAATGAAAATTATTCCATTATTTCTCTCCTTCCTCTTATTTCTCAATTTCTCTTTGCAAATGTGTGTATTATTTTCTAGCTAGATCTATTCTGTGTAGGTTCAACACATTTACATGGTATTCGATCCGATGGACTGCTAAGAAAAAGCTACACCAAATTATTTTTGCAGGTATTGAAGATTGAAGAACGCAGAAAAGATGGAATCTATGTTTTACTCACCGACAATACTTCTCACGCCTCATAACTATTTGATCCAGATTTTATGAGTAGAAAAAAATGAATCCAAATTATTAAAATATTCTTAACAAAAAATAACAATGATATAGTAAAACTGGTTTTCTATTCAATAAGGAAATAAGCTGAAACTGTAAAATGCAGTGGAAAACAAGCTTGTTGGAATGTTGGCGGCTTATCTCTAAGAAGATATGTGACAACCACGCTCATTTGCAAGAAGATGGTTACAATGAGGCTCTAACGAATTTTACAATAAACAGGAATGTCAAAAAACCTAGACATCCAAAAACCTAACCCTAGGAGATGAAGCATCAAAAGTCATGTGTGCCTCGTTTGGGTAAGTTAGTACATCAACTTCCTGGGGTCGTAACGTTTTCATACGATGTTCATTTTAGGAACATGATAGCTCGTTGGAAAGGTATAACTGAGAAGAAATTTTTTTGACTAGCCCAGGTAGATGACTTTGACAGTCCTTTGGGCCCCAAATCCCCCAAAAATTTCGTTTAGGGCCTCAAAACGACCCTGAAAGTTTGGAACCCGAAAAAATGCCAAGGTGGAATACTATTTTTCAATCCAATGGAATAGGTGGGTGGCCACCGATATCCACCTGGATCAATCCTCCCTCCTTAGGAAGCAATGGTCTCCATTGTGTTGAGTTCCCCCATCATATGAGGAAATTTCTGTTGAATTTGGCCCAGAGTGAGCCACTTTCCCTGGTGCAGGAGCTGCCCTGCTTTGACGACTCGATAAAGTTGGATCCTTTGTTGTCGAGTGCCCTTGATATGTGTGTCCAAAATATGATCATTGGATGTCTGTTGCATGCATTCAGGGTTGAGCTCTGTTTGTATCAACTGCTCTGCTATCTATGAGAAGTCCAATAATGGTGGGAATTATGGCCGAAGGAGAGCCACGTTGAAGACTGGATGCAGACCAAGGAAGGGGGGAATGTTGAGCTCAAAAAAATTGTCACCCACAACCTTGGTGATGGTGTATGAACCATAACAGAGTGGGCAAAGATTCCAATGGGTCCATGTAAGGCGTTCTTTCTGCAAATGAAACTAAACTTTGTCGCCCAAACAAAACTTATGTGGCACGCGATGTTGATCATGGAGTTGCTTGTACTTGGAATTAGACTTTGTAGAATATCCTGAACTTGTTGGTGGATGTGCTGGATCCGCTCAATGAATCAGGTGGCTTTGTCAACTTTTGGTGGAGCAGGGGATGAGTCGACCGAGGTGCTTTCCAGGGGTAGTGCAACATCCATGGGGTTGAATGGTTGGAATCCCAACCCCACCTGAAAGGGGATGTGGCTAGTTGAGCTATGCAGGGTTCAGTTGTAGCTATGATAGACATAGGGAGGACTCTCATCCCATGAGTAGGTCTTTTTTAAATTGCACAGGCGCAGGATATTTACGACCATTCGATTTACGACCTCAGTTTGGCCATCTGTTTAGGGGTGAAAGGCAGTGGATTTGGTGAGCTTGGTATCCAACACTGACCAGAGGCTTGACCAGAATGAGATGAGGAACCAACTGTCACTGTCTGAGATAATGGTATGGAGGATCCCAAAATGTACCCATACTCGTTCAAAGAAGAGCTTGGCAATGGATTTTGCTGTGATGTTCTTCTTGCAGGCGGATAGAATTGCCATCTTGGAAAAGCAATCAAAAACCACAAAAACACAATGATTTCCCCTCTTGGTGGATGGGAGGCCTGACATGTAGTCCATTGAGATGGATTCCCACGGCCTGTTAGGAGTAGGCAGAGGGTTTTACATGCCCTGTTTCTTAGTGTTCGGTTTGGAAATAACATAGGTGGTGTAGGACCTAATATAATTTCCGACATCCTTTCAAATTTTTGGCCAATAGAAATGTTTCTGCAGCACTGACACTGTCGTTTCGATGCCAAAGTGTCCTGCCACCCGACTGTAGTGAGCTTCGCAAATCATCTTTTCATGCTCGCTTGATGGAACACAAAGATGGCCCAAACGACACAACAACCCATCCTAAATATGGAAATTAGCGACCACTGAGTTGGCTCCCAAAATTTGGTAGGTGATGGAGAAGTCAGGGTCTATCTTGTAGAGGTGGGGCCATCCGGAGGTCTCGTGGCCGCAAGAGTCTAGCACCATGATGAGTGTCATGACTGGAGGTTGAATGAGGCAGCCATCCACTCAGTTGGTACTCCCTGTTTTATACTTGATGTTGAGGTGAAACTGTTGTAAGTATGTTGACTACTTTTGATGGTGGTCATTCTACAATTTTCCTTGGGTCTGCATGAACTGCAGTGGCTTGTGATTAGTGTGGATGACTATCTCCTTCCCAAGAATGTAATGTCTCCACTGATGGTAGGCTTGCACAATGGAGTACATTTATTTTTCGTAAGTAGGGTAATTATGGACAACATCTGATAGTGTCTCACTATGATATGCCACGGGGTGGTCATGTTGAGTGAGAATGATGCCCACAACATAGTCTAAAGCATTTGTCTCAATATCAAAGGGATGTTGCAGGTCCGGTAATGAAATTACCTAGGATGAGCACAACAACTTCTTCAAGTCATTGAAGGATTATTGTTGGGACAGGCCCCACACAAAGTTTTCCTTATCTCCACCCTTGGTTACTTGGCCGAGGGCCTATGCGATATGAGAAAATCCCAGCACAAACCTGCAATAGAAATTGGCAAGGATCAAGAAGCTCTGAAGTTCAATGAGTGTGGTTCATACTGGCTAGTCATGAATGACCTGGATCTTGGCTAGATCCACATGCACACCATGTTGATAAATGATGTATCCTAAGTAATGGACCATGTCCATGCCGAAGGAGCATTTTTCCAAGTTTGCATATATTTTGTGTTGCCACAGGGTGTGCAAAACCTACTGAATATGCTGCAAGTGTTCCGCCCAAGTCTTTTTGTAGATGAGGATTCCATCCAGATAAACCACTACAAAATTATTGGTGAAAGGTCATAGGATATCATCCATCATATTCATAAAAGTTGTTGGAGCATTTGTCAAACCAAAGGGCATGATCATCCATTCAAAAAGACCTTCTTTTGACTTGAAGGAAGTCTTCCATACATCTGTTTGTTCTATTGGGACCTGGTGGTAACTAGAATTAAGATCAATCTTACTAAATTATTTGGCCCTCGTGAGTTGATCAAGGAGGTCATCGATTTGGGGAATCAGGTATCGATTCCAGACTGTGATTTTAATCAGGGCTCGATAATCAATGCAGAGTCCCCAGGTCATGTCTTTCTTCTGCACCAGAATGATTGGGCTCCCACATGGTGATGAACTGGGATGGATGTGCCCCTTGTGGAGTAGTTCTTGGATCTTCCTCTTGATCTCCTCATTTTCTAATAGAGAGCGGTGATAGACTGTCCCATTGGGTAGTGGTGTGCCTGGGGTCATATCGATGGGATGCTTTACATGGCAGTGCAGAGGTACCCCGGTAGGAGAGGAGAATATATCTGAGTATTATTCCATGACCTTATCCACTTGATTCTGTTGTATAGAGAGATCGATCGCGGAGGCCCTGTATGTGGCTACGATCTTTCACTCACTCTAAGAGAGAATCACGAAAAAGAAAAAAATTTCGGTTTGAGAGATGACCTTCCTACATTGCTTAGAAAATATCAAGGAAATAGCACTAGGAGGGACTACCTTGGGTATCCTATATAATTTCATGTTCAAAGTAATAATAACACTACGAGGCATAGACTCATATACAACATGACATTTTCATAAATAAGGTTGGCCCAAAAGAACATTACAAAATTTGAGAGGAGCAACATCACACAATACCTCATCTTTGAAGGGATTGATGTCGTACTATAATCAACACTGTTGGCTAATGTCGAGATCGCTTCCTTGGTAGAGCCATCCAATGGTGTAGGGTTGTGGGTGCAGCATTTTCGACATGGAAAAATTCTTGATGACCTCTACATAGATGAGGTTCTTCTGGCTATTGGTAACAACGCTGAAGTGCATTGGGGTGCCTTTTACCTACATATGTGAATGGAAGAGGTGCTCTCCTTCTTCTGGCTCGTCTGGTTCACCAGGCTGGAGCTTGGTGGTAGCAACGGTGGCACTGGGTTCCATGTCAATGATCTGTCTTCCCCTTTATGTTTCTGAATCAGATTCAAAACCCTCATTTTATTCAGAGGCTTTCACTTCGGCCACTAGTGACTACTTTGAGTGGCAGTCAACAATGTTATGCCAAGGGCTCTTATGGAAGTCGCACCACTTCTCGATATCTTTCTTTGTATTTTTGGTGTCCTTCTTTGATTACATATTGGACTATTTGTTATGATACTATCCATATTTTATCTATCCTTTGTTCTATGGGTTGGGGCCGCCCTTTCTTGGATTTTTCTGTGCAAGGTTCCCAGGCCCAAATTTTCGTGTCTTTTGTTTGAGCTTCTGCTCGATTTTGATGACATTTTGGTAGGCCGCACCCAAGGATGAGATGTCCAGAAATTTCATTTCAGTCTGGATGTATCTATGCAGAGCACCGTGATACTTGAGGATCATATGTCACTCTGGATCTTTGATACCCAAGTTGGTGCGCAAGGTATGGAAGATATTTGTGAACTCTCGCACTGCTTAGTCTCTTTCTTAGCGCAGTGTGTTCGATTTGGTATAGAAGTCGTCATAACTACCGATAGGGTAGTATTGTTCCTTAATAACATCCCTGAAGGATTCCCAGGTGGCTATGAGTGTAAATAATGAGGGTTCCTCTGTTTCCTTTTGCTCACATAAAGTTTCCCACCAATCTTTGACACGGGGAACGACTTTGAGGAGTGCAAAAGTAATCTTTTCTTTATTCGAAAAGTTATGGACATAAAAATACCCTTCTAGTAGATTCAACCACTTGTCTATCGCATCCACATCTATATGACCTTCAAATATAGGAATATCAAATTTTATTTGTTCTTTGAAGGGGGAGGTGCCTCCGCTCGAGGAAGATGTGTCTCCTATTGGTAGTCATTGAAGGATTTGCATGAAACTATCGATCATCTCATTCCTTTGTTGCATGATGGATTCTTCAAGAAATATTTTGAAAGGATATCTTGTCCCATCATATTTATTTTCTCCTTCCATGAGAGGTCGTTTGGGCGTGCGAGAGATTTTGTCCTCAAGAGAATCAAACTCGCTACCCAATTCTTTGTACCCTGGCCTCATTGGGAACATGCATTAAGATGACAAGGAGCAGACCACTCTGAGACCACTGATCCAGATTTTATGAGAAGAACGAAATGAATCTAGATTATTAAAATATTCTTAACACAAAATAACAAAGATACAGTAAAACTGGTTTTCTATTCAATAAGAAAATAAGATGAAACTGTAAAATGCAGCGGAAAACAAGCTTGCTGGAATGGTGGTGGCTTATCTCTGAGAAGATATGTGACAACTACACTCATTCACAAGAAGATCATTAAATTGAGTCTCTGAAGGCATTTTACAATAAACAAGAATTTCAAAAACCCTAGACATCCAAAAACCAAACCCTAGGAGATGAAGCGCCAAAAGTCATGTGGGCCCCGTTTGGATAAGTTAGTACATCAACTTCCCGGGGTCATAACTTTTGCATATGATCTTCATTTTAGGTGCACGATATTCCATTGGAAAGGTATAAACAAGAAGACAATTTTTTTACTGGCCCAAGGTACTGTGTTCGACAGTCCCCTGGTCCCCAAATCCCCAAAAAACGTCATTTAGGGTCTCATAACGGCCCCAAAAGTTTGGAACTTGAAAAACTGCCAAGGTGGAAAATTGTTTTTCAAGCCAGTGGAATAGGTGGGTGGCCACCAATATCCACCTGGATCACTATTTTGAGTGGAAGCCACAAATTATGATTCAACTCAGATGTAGAGGCATGTACCAAATAACTATGGGAATGGAAGTAGACTCTGATTCCACCGATGAGAAAATGACTTTATCAATAGACAAGATATGGCCATAGGAAGTATCTGCATGTCTGTTTCTCCCAAAATTTTCCATCAATTATATGAAGAATCACAAGAATCAAGTCCAAATGAATTATGGACCAAATTGGAGGTTTTATTTGGCAACAAGGAAAGACTGCATGAAAAATATTGACAAAATAGAGAATATAGAAAAACCACTGGAAGATAAATCATTTCAGTTTGAAGAGCCTTCTACACAAGTATTTGCACAAATTTTTATTCCATTAATTGAAGATGATGTCTGCTCCATTTCATATATATATATATATATATATATATATATATATATATATATATATATATATATTCTGAATTTCACATGGAATATATATTTCATGCATCTCAGGGGTCACAAGCACACACTTTTCCATGTGCAATGCATGCATCTTAGGAGACAAAAAGGGAGCCATGTAGATCAGACTCAATTCTAATATTTTCTTAGTACAATTTGCAGAAACAAATTATATATTTGAATTCCTCTCAGGAAATTATCCAATTTCAAAAAACCAATCATCTGAAACGGAGTTCAAGAAGTGAAGCTATGATCGTTTTAAAATCAACAAAATTTCAGTGTTTTTCCTGGAAACGGCCACACAGTTTTCAAAGTTTCATCCAAAATTTATTTGGATATTCTTCATTACAAGAAGAGAAAGTGGATATGTGTGGACATCTCAATGGTGCATCTACTCCATTAGATCCATGTAGACATATACATCTTCAACAAAATCTTCAAAGAGCACAAGCTTGCACCGTTGCGAGGTCTTCTTGGAGTGAAGGACAAGTTTGCTTAGCAACAACTTTTTGTTCCTTCTCATTTTTTTTATGCATTGTAATTTGAGGGGGGGGGGGGTTTCCCATGAGTTTTTCCCTCTTTCCTCGTTTTTTCAATGTCTCATTCTTATATGCATTGTACAATGGGTACTTAACATGGCCTTGGTTTTCGAGACCCATTCATCATGTACACCCTAGTATTGTTCAGGTGGGGTGTTGAAGATATTACACACTCACCTATAATTATTTTCCTAAGTTTTACAACCCAATGTTGAGAACGATTCCTTAGATGAGAATATTATCTCTAGAGAATATTTCCCTACAAAATAGGACGTTCCTCTTCAGTTCAGAGTCAGTTACACTCAGTTGGACTAGTGGAAGTCACTCATGCATGGAAACCTCATTTTTATCACCAGGAGGTGCATGTGTCTCTCTCACTTCCACACATGTGTCTCATTCAACTAATGATTGCAAGGATCAATTAACTAGGACTAGGTGGAAGTTCACTCTAGAGTCTGTTAGTGAGTGTCTAGATCTCTCTAGATCACTATTGTGGTGCATTAGTTACTCATATTTCCTATATCTATTGTAAATTATTTACTCTTTGAGTGTGGAATATGATTAATGATAGTTCTTCCATTCTTTCTTTCCTTCTTCTTCTTTCTCAATTTATCTCTACAAATGTGTGTAGTATTTTCTAGCTATATCTATTATGTACAGGTTCAACACATTTATAGATGATTGGTTGTACTTGGTACCAGTTGGCTACAATGATTAACCGGTCATATTGTATGGTTTATTCTTATGTTTCGATGACAAAACCTGCTTAAGGGGGGTGGAATGTAGTATACCTAGGGGGGTAATATGGGAGGTACTCAAGGGGAAGTTGGTTATGTATTATTAGTGGAGGCCATTTAATGTAAGGTGGACTAGGTCCACCATAGTATTAAATAGGGACCATTATGGTAGTTAGATATAATAAATAATAATTCTAGAAGATTCTTTCTCTAGAATGTTCTTAGGAGATAAAGAATGCTATATAAATGAGTGTAAGGAATGTATTGAGCATGGTGAATAATATTGTTGATGTACAAGCAAGTATTGCTTGAGGAGTTTCATCCTTTCATAAGAATTAATATATGGTGTTACCCTATGTCAAGGGTTTCTCTATTTCTTTTGTTCAGTGAATAGTTTGGTTTATTCTTGGTTATTTCTAAAATATATTTGCATATCTATTGAGTTATATAAAACTCACCCCTAGACTTGGTTGGAAGGAACTAAATGTGCCAAGGAGGAATAACAAGTCATGTTGGACCAGAGTAGAAAACTTGTAGTATGTATACCTAGGGGGTAATATGGGAGGTGTTGGCATTATGATCCAGGTAGATATTGGTGGCCACCCACCTGTTCCAAATTCCAACTGGCTCATCTTGACAGTTTTCAGTTCAACATGTTTCTCTGTAATGGGGACATTCCTTTGTAATTGTGGGTTATGCACTTGCAGGTGTGTCCTAAAGCACTACACATCATCCAAGTGGATATTAGTGACCACCCACATATTCCAACTCACTTATTTTGGAAGTTTTAAGGTCAGTACATCGTTTTGTACTTTCAGGGCCATTTTGGGGCTCTAAACAATATTTTTTTGGCTTGCCACAATCAAACTGTAGATGAAGACAATTTTTTTATGAAATAATGCGTAGTTCTCGAAAATACCTTTCCAACGGGCTATCACACACCTAAAACAAAGATAGTATGAAAAAGTTACGACCTCTGGAAGCTAATGTACTAACTTACCCCAACGGGGCCCAAATGAGTTTTGGCATTTAATATCCTAGGGTTAGGTTTTTGGATGTCTAGGGTTTTATCATTCATTTTTATCATAAAAATTCCTTCAGAGCCTCATTGCAAACATATTCCTATGAATGAGCATAGTTGTCACATCTCTTCTCAGAGATAAAGCCGCCACCATTTTAGCGAGTCTTGCACTCTGTATTTTCATAGTCTTTATACGTTTCTTTCATTAATAGAAATCATGTATTGTTGTATTTATCTGTTTCTGGAAAATTTTATGTGTATTTAATTTTAATATTCCTGATTTCATTTCATTCCAAAAATAATCCGGATCACCTTGTGCACAGGTTGTAAGACCCTAGGTTCGAGTTATCTTTTACCAACAAAACCCATCAGACACCGACACTTTCAGAATCACCTTCTTGTGTAGATGAAGTCTCACCTGAGGTATCTATTGGGACTGTGAGAATCAGGCTTCTGCTGTATTGAGGGAATGGTAGGTGGTTATCCTATTCATTCTTCTTTATAGTTTATGTGTGTAAGATTCGATCATTGTTCCTTATTAACTACTAGTGATCCAGATTCATACTATCATGCTATTCCACATTCATATATATTTCATTGTTGTAATATTTATGAATATTGTACCATGTTTAACCATAAGACAAATCTATCTACGATGCATTCATATAGAATTCATAAGAAAACATATGAAATACAAACAACAAAAGATTCAATATCATCTCTTTGACATTCCTTTATTGATTCCTTTCATCAACAGACTGTTACTTTTAAGAAATCTGGAACCCAATCATGTAAAGGAACCAGAGTGAATCCAACTACACAAGAAACCAACCATATTGAGGAGCCCCTATTCTCCCAATCGGTTACATATTTATAAAAAAATCTACGTCTAAAAACCCTAATCTGTTCAGTGTTCATCCCAAAAATATCCCATTACAATGCATACTTCCCTTAGCTAACTAGTTGTTTGTGTTGATTTTCTCTCTATATGCTTCTTTTTTGTTGTTCTTCTGTTTATGGAATGTCAAGTTGTCATCCTTCTGTCATGCTTTATTCTCTAGCTTTCTTGTTTTATTTGCTGTCATCTTTATTCCTCCGTCTGCGCATTTTCTTCCTCTTGCGCACTTTCCTCCTTCTGTGTACTGTTGTTTCCACAGGGGTAGACCCAGGGTTCAATGCTTCAACAACACACCAACAAAACCCTAACTACTGACCCTTTCAAAAACACATGCGAAGCAGATGAAGTGTCACCCGAGGTAGAGGCAGGGGTGGTTGTAAGACTCAGATGTCTACAACCTAGTTGGGACACAGATCTGTGATTACAATACCTTAACAGAGAATTTAATAGTTATCATTCCTTAGTATCTAGCCTTTGTTTATAGTGCAGATAAACCCTAATTACAGAGAGACACAATATTCAACAAGATCCAACACATTCAAGCACTAAGCACATCAAAATAGACCAGATCTGGTACTCATTCACATCACCCAACACTAAGCTATCATATCAGATACATCTACACATACATTACTGTACTAAGCATAAATCATATGAGCAATAAAAAAAACATAATGCACAAATAAAACATAACACAGGATATATGTGGTTCACCCTAGTGTGGGGCTATGTCCACCTACTCTTCTCTTCTTTATTATCTTCTCTCAATCTGCTACAAACACATATCCACAAGAACCCACTTCGCATAGGACAGGAGATCTGAACCCACCTCGCCAAATCCTCCTTCCCCAAGATAGGTTTATGCACAAATCCTTCTTACTTTCTATACACAAGATTCTTACAATCACTTTCACTTAGCTTTGCAAGGTATTACACATAGCATGCACAAATCATCCACAACTATTCACACTTAACACATTGGCCTCTTACTACATCACCTAGATATTTATTTATACATTACAAAATGGGCCTAAACATGGGTAAACCCATGGGCCGACATCCCATACTCGTTACATAAGCCCAAAACCCAAAAATCCCTAAAATGAGCCGAGATCCCGCGATCTCTGCTTTGACTTGCGCTCCGCCTTTGACAGCCTGTTGAAGTCCCAAAAAGGGGTCAAAAGTGACCAAGGATCTTCAAAACTTGGTCAAGGGCCAAGGGGACCCCAACACTCACCCGTGACTTGTCCCGAGTCACTCTAATCTGAGTAGCTTCTCCTCAAAAGCCTCGAGCCTAGATCGAGCTTCTTCGACCTGCTGCTTCGCCAGGGCCTCCTGCTCGACTAATTCTTGAATAACTACCTCGTTCATAGGTTCTTCCAAGTGTTGTTTGACTACAGTGAATACTCTTTCCATCTCTTCTCCTCGACCTTCAATTTCCTCAAATAGTTTGCAAGATTTGTCTTGGACTGGTTGGAGCCTCTCAGTCACTTCCATGATTTTTCTCTGTATGGTATGGACCTGCTGCTGAGCAGTGCACTATTCCTGGGACCTTTGCATTCTCTCAACTACTGACAGGAGTTTCAACTACATCTGTACTGTCTCTTCTTGCTACTTTTCCTCCTCGAGCTGTGACTCCAATGTCTTCAATTCAGGGTCCTCAGTAAGTCGCTCATAAGTCTGCGCACTTCTATTGCTAAGTTGTTTACATTCCAAAGATAATTCTCTGATCCTCTCAACTACGCTCCAGGCAGTGACTTCTCTTTGGTCTCGCACGTCCTGTGGAGTACTTGGTACTATTTGTAGCTCTAGATCTACTATTCTATGTTGAAGCTACTGGATGGCTTCAGCAAGCTTCGCTACTTGGTGCTCCACTGGGTCTTCCTCCTTTTTTTCTAAGCCTATCACAGAGTGAAGTGCTCTACTAACTGCTTCTTTACTCCAACCTTCTCCATGAGTAGTTTTTCCTTCTCTTGCTGGATCTGTGATGGGTGTTCCATATGCACTAAAAAAGCACTAAAACCCTTAATTAAATTGTCAACCCGGGGTAATTAAACTTAGAGTTGTAGAAAAATATATGCCAAGGTAGAAGCACTAGTAGTAGTATAATCTAATCAAGGAAGTGGCTATCTAAAGGCTAATATATTCAAGCAATGATATCTAATGAGAAAACCCTACTAAGAAACTTGAAACTATGTAACCTAAGTGATTTTGGACCAAGGATCGATGGATAGTTCTAGGAAAACAAGTGAAAAACCTACTTGAAGCAAACTAGTTCAATCATGGCAATAAGAAAAATAAACTATTTAAGCATAACAATAAGCAAATAACAAAAGAAAACTACTTTAATTATCCTACCTAAATTCAATGAGAAACTATATTGTGAAAGCAAGGAAATAAACAACTATACTATCAAAGCAAGAATAGACAAGTAAGAAAGTAAGCTATTGAAGCAAATAAACAACTAACTATCCCAGGCTAACTTCTACAACAAGTAAAATAATTGAGACTACTCATTGAACAACTAACTAAGCTAAGAGGCAAGTGAATTCTATTCTTAATTCAAAATTCAAAACTATTTCTAATTCATAAAAGGAAATCTATTTAATTGAAAGAAGGAAGAACTAAGAACTAACCTTTAATCTATGATAAGAAAACTGCTCTTTAATCTACCAAAGAAAAATACTATATATCCTACAACAACAATAAAACTATATTCTGATCTATGAAAGCAAGAAACTATATTTTAACCTATGAAAGATCAAATATAGTGTTGGTGGTTGTGTGAATGTCTCTGGTGTCTTATAATATCTTGATGGCACTTGACAACAAAAGATAATTCAAGCGGTATAAGATCAATACTGGTCTCAATAGCAAAGTGAAAGGTGTGGATTAAACAATCCAATGAGAACTTAGCCATTACAGAAACAATCATCGATTACCCTGCATATTCATGGAATTATTACTCATGTATTAACCATCAACAATATAATGAGATTTTAATTGTACTTCTATGCTATGTAAGCAAAATTCATAATTAAATTCAAGCATTAACTAAAAACTGGAATTGCAATCTAATTCTAGGAAAGAAAGTGCATAAAGTGAAACTATGCTATATCTATTTTAACAATTCAAAGTGCAAGAAGGAAAATGATTAAAAACATAAATTAAAACATGACATATAAAAAGTAAACTAATGAATACATTAACTAACAACTAGTTAATCAAGATCTACATAACAATGGAATAAGCAATCTACAATTAAAAACTGAAACTAACCCTATCCATCCACCGAAGCCTTGTTTAAAATAAGCATGAAATAAAACTTTGTTCTACTATGTTTTAACTTCTATTTTAAATTTGATTTCAAAAGAATAAATAAAACAAAATCTAATATCTAATTGCACATGGGGTTAGTGTTTGAATTTGCAAATTCATTCCTAACTACAAAATCAATGCATATTAACACAAGCCTTTATACTAACCTTCAAAAGAACTAAACAATTAAGCTACAACAACAAATTATATAACAACAGAAAAAATAACAATGCAAATGAGATAAAGACATCTAAGCTATGAAATGCATAAATAACTTAAGGAACAGTTACCAGTATACTGGTGCCCCCCCAGCAAGTCATGGTCACTTCTCAAAGGCACACCACAAACTCAACAAATCGATTTCACCATTAGAACTCAAAAACACAGTTTCATGTAATTCTGACAATTGAAAATAGCAAAAACAGAGGAATATCTTATTTGTCTCTAATCCTCTACTTCTTCTACTGCTTAACTTCTGTATGACCACCACGGTGGTATTTATAAGTTTTATAGACCAAGTGATTAACCACTGGAGGGTCAAACCACTTATAAAAACAACAAATTACATTAATCATGCCCTAACTGCCGAAATAGAGCGAGCCAATAATCACCCTGCTCAAGAACCCAAACCGAGTTGTCAAGAGTTTAGTAGCTGGAGGGTGCAAGCATGAGAAAAATCCATTTTCCTAATTCACCCACCATTGGCCTCCAATACCATAACCACCAAATCACCCACCATTTTTTTGCAGGACAAGGTGTTGGATGGAGTGCCGGACTGGATATCGGATGGAGTGCTGGATTGAGTGCTGGAAGTAGAAACATGATGCGATTTTTCCCTGTAACACCAAAAAACATGAATCAAATCCTTGGAAACATAAAAACATAATGAATTATAATCAAGATCAATATAAAACATGAATTATACATACCTGGTGTGGATTATATAGTTTTGGCACAAAATTCTTCAAAAAGATTCTCCAAAACATGAAAAACACATATGTACATTCGACAAAAGTATCTAATAACTGTCATAAAACTGATCATATCTCGGGCCCAACATTACCCCCACACTTACAATTTTGCAGGTCCCACTGCAAACAAAAAAATAAATTACCCCTTGTGACTAGGCTTGCTGAGGAGGATCATCTTTGGAAGATTCTCCTTCTTTCTGTGAAGACTTTGCCTTATGCCTCTTTTGTTGCTTCAATTGTTCTCTGAGGCTGCTGTTGGATTTGGTCATCTCATCAACCAACCGTTGAAGGGAGTTAACCTTTGCTTGGAGGACTGCATTATCATGATGAAGGTGTGTGTCTATTGTCTTCCTTTCTTCCAACTGTTGGAGGAGCTGAGAATTCTCTTTTTGTAGCCTCTCAATGGCTGAGGCATAATAAATGATCTTGGAGGAAGGCTTAGATCCTTTGAGGGATGTGGACAATATATCATTCTTAGGATCTAGGGTCGGCATGGGTGAAGTAGGAGTGATGGGGGATTGGTAAGGAGAGGTAGGTTCTGATTTTGTCTTTTTTAATGGCTCTAATCCATCCGCAAAAACTTCCCTAAGTCTCTTCTAAGGGCTCTCAATATCGGAGGACACTTAGATAAGGTTCAAAACAGGCAGGGGTTTCGCATAAGGTTTTGTTCTTGTGCTTCAGGTACTCTTTCGAAAGGGTCCTTTACCAAATTGATTGGCTCCCCTCCTATTTGTGAGAATGATGGGAAAGTCTTGTTGAATCACTTCTTGGAGATTTTTAGGTGTGGGATCAAGAGAGATTGAAGGTATCGGGGGGTTAGCAATAGGCTTCTTTTGATCTTTACTCTTTGTCTTTTTACCCGATGAGGAGTTAAGGATATCAACAAGCTTTTTGTATTGTTCCGGAAAAGAGAGGGTTTGTGCAAAGGGGTTTGGAGTTCTTGGAGAGAAAGGCTTGGATGGAGAGATAGTTCTTAGGCTAAATGGATTTTTGTCAGTCCTAATTTTCAAGTGAGAGTTTGCAAATTCATAGATAAATGCATCCCAAGTTTTCCCCTGTTTCTCTAATTTGGCTAGAACAAGGATTTTGATCAAGCCATGGTGAAAGAGGTTGTTGTGGAGGTTACTTACATTCTTCCTCACTTGAGAGGACATCTTCTCCAATCTTTTTAGAAAATAGAAGGGGAAATTCAAAGGTTTGTTGAAATGGAAATGAGCTAGCAATCCGAAATGACAAGCTTTGAAAGTGGAGTATCTACCTTCGCATGTAATAACCCTTGTGATGACGATGAGAGGGTTGATCAATTCCTCCTTTATCCATTCACTAGAATATCCTTTTGCTTCTGAAATGTTCTGGAATTCGGGCTTAAAAACCTTGTTATAACTTGAGCGCGATAGTTGGTGTTTTTTCAACCATCTATATCCCATTCTTGGAAGCTTCATGGCTACAACAGTGGAATCTTATGAGACTTCAAAGGAAAGATACCCTATGCGCATTGTCTTCCCATCGAAACTGAGGGAAAATTGCATGGAGAGGCCATCATCGTGGACAAAAATGGCCCCCAACCTGCACACAAAAACACCTCTCTACATTGTGCAAACTCCGGAATGGAAAAAATATCTACATAGGAAGAGGGTTCATACCTCTTGGGCATTGTGGCAGAGGCGAAATTCACTAGGCAAGGGTGAGACTAGGCCAAGAGATGGCATGAATTGGGCATGGGCCGAGCGTAATTCAAACAAGGGAAGAAATGGCAGATGTTGGTCACGATTTCTTAACGCAGAGGAAATAAAATGGCAAGGGAGAATTGAGATAAATGTTACCCAACCCGAATTTGGATGCGCCTATGGTGGAGTTGGTTGCACACAGGTGCACACGAGCTGCCATGTGTGGACAATTTTGAATTCGAAGGCTCATTTTTGTGGGAAAATATAATGATGCACAGTTAGGTCAATGTCCAAGTATTTTGACTTGGAAATTTGATCATGAACATATTAAAGCATCTTCAATCAATTGTCTGCAACCAATTCAATTGAATGTCATTGATTCCTGGTTACTTGGAATTTAGGATAGTTACTAGTGTGTAATTCATATGGTACTTTTTTCGACACCTCATACGACATTTCATACGACACCTCATACGACACTTCATATAGTACCTCGGTTTTAAATACATTTTCACCTCTTGTAATGGATAGCCTACAAATTTGAAATGTTTTTGACAATCACAGTGGTTAATGAGCAGAGGCAGAATGCTCCATTGTTGTTGATTTTTTCACCGTGCTCACTCAATCCTCTTTCATATGACATATAATGTCAAACCTACATGTACTTGTCAATCCTACAATGTACAAATTGTAATGAAATGTAAGCCGATAAAGAGTGGTCTGTTAAGTATATGTTCAGTAATTTATAGCACATAGGAGTTTATCACTTCAAAAATTAAAATGACTATTAATGTAATAACCTGTATCATGGAAATAATACAAAAAATCTTACAAATATTTATTTCTCCAGGCAATGGTCATTTTCCATCTCATGAACCCCTCCCCCAAAACTAAGTATTGTGACACCTCACAATCAAAAGTATAGGAAACTAGTCAGTTCCCCCAATAGTCGAAGATTTATAGTATGTCAAGTGTAAACATAAATTTCACAGATTGGTCTGACGAGACAGTTAGAAGATGGCCGCACCTATAGGAAAAGAGATCCTATATATAGATAAGAAGAGGTAGGCAAGAGATTTTCAAGATAGTCTTAGAGTTATTTCCTAATGGAAAGTCTATGGATTTCATTAACCTTATCTTAACCACACATACTTCATGTCATCTTTGTCTACAAGTAATTTCGTACATCGGGAAAAGTTTAAATTTTTTATTTATTTTTTGTTAGATTACCATCCTCGCTAAGTAGAATGCCCCACTACCAGCAAGCCTGTTCAGTACTCCGACGGGTTTACCTAGTCATACCACATGCTGGTACCCACTGCCAGAAAACCTGTTCAATGTCCCGATGGGTTAGCCTCTTACATCCTTAGAGACTGGCCCTCCATCTTTTAAGATTTTATTATAAGATTGCTTTATGTAAGAATATGGGGGGACAACTCTGAAAAAAAAAATTTCTTTCTTTTCTTCAATTGGGATGGTATTTATGTTAGAGGATGACTTTCCATTATATTACTTAGTGATTATCCTGATGTAAGGGGTACTTAAGTGGATGTGGCCTATCTAAATATATGATATAATCAAGTTATTTAGTGTGTATTGGATGGTACCATTGAGAAAGAGAAGAAATATATCTCTAGGATCAACTCACTTTCTTCTTTTGTAGTTATTGTGATGTTTCCATGACTAACCACTAATTAGATCTCCTTGTTACTCTTTGATAAAGACACTTAACTCACTTAGGTTTCTTGGAAAAACTGTATGAGAGACCTCTAGGCTTGATAGTTATGGTATCACTTCCTTATACAGTGGTGAAGAGTTTCAAGAGCAATTGCTTTAGAATGCCTTAAAAAAATGAGAATTTTTTCAAAAATATGGCTAATTAGAGTAAGTCAATATTCATTTGATTCTTTAGCAGACACAAAATTCAAGTGTAACAATGTTTTGAAGAAATATCCTTGAAACTGTGTACTCTTGGTGAAATAAATACTTACAAAAGTCTCTAGAATTGCCTTATTAACAAAATTCAAAAACTATTTACATATATACAGTAGGAAATTCAGAACACTTTTCAAGAACAAGGGGGGACTTCCCCATCTACTAAGTCCAATTCTTTGTCAATTGACATGACCTGTAGAAAATACTCTTTGGAAATGGGCTTATGATAAAATTTGAGTCGATGTCCATTTACTACAAAGGAGACTTGTCCATCATCAATTGTTTTAACTTTTACAGCTCCATTGTCCTATACAATGTCTACCTTGTAAGGGCCCAACCACCAAGTGGTGAGTTTTCATTTGAAGATTTTGAATCAAGAATTAAACAACAGATCCTAATCACCAGGTTGGAAGTTCTTCTTCTTAATAAACTTGTCATGCTACTTGCTCCTCTGGTTTTGGACTAATATTGTCCATTGGATGGCATCTTGCCTAATTTAATCCAACTCATTCAATTGTAGGGCTCATTTATTTTGAGCCTCATCTAAGTTCAATCCTAATTCCGTGGCAATACAGAAGGTCCTTACCTGGAATTCTATTGGTAGAAGTACTTGTTTCTCGTACACTAGCTCATAAGGGGTATGCCCAGTGGTATTTCTCTAGGTGGTCTGATATGCCCATAAAGCCTCTGGGAGCCTATAAACCCAACCCTGATGATGTAATTGAATAGTCTTGGTCAATATGGCTTCCAGAACTTTGTTTGTGGATTCTACCTGACCATTGGCTTGCGGGTGGTATGGAGAAGATTTACGGTGTTTAATCCCATATTTCTCTGTTAGCTCTCTCATCAGCTTGGAAGTGAATTGAGTGCCTTGGTCGGTAACAATATCATGAGGGACACCAAAGTAGGTAAAGATGTCTTCATATATTTATTCGAAAACAGACTTATTTGTAGCCCTAAATAGGGCTTTTGCCTCTACCTACTTGGTGACATAGTATGTACAAACCAAAATATAGTTATTCTTACGGGACATGGGTGAAATTGGTCCTACAAATTCAAGGGCCCATTTTTTGAAGGGTTCTATCATAACTTGAGCACATAAAGGCATTTCATCAGATGACATAGGTCTTCCTATCATTTGGAAACTATCACAACTTCTCATATATTTGGCAGCATCTTTGAAGATGTTAGGCCAATAGTAACTTGAATGTAACACCTTATATGTTGTGTGTTTGTCAAAAAAATGGCCACCACATGGTCAATCATGGAAGCTCTATAGTATTTCAGGTACCTCATCCTCTCGGACACATCTATGAATAATCAAATCAGGGCTTGTGTGAAAAAGTTCATGACCAACCAAAGAGTAACTAGCACTCTGTGTAATAATTTTCTTCTTTTCATGAGGTGACAAATGAGACAGTAACTTCCTAGTAGCCAGAAAGTTTTCCATATCTGCAAACCATGGGGTATTGACAGAGAGGGAAAAAATATGCTCATCTAGGAAACTATAATATAAAGGGATATCATCATCCTCATTTTTTATTCGGGAAATAAAATTAGCTACTATATTATCCTTTCCAGGTAGGTCAATCACATTGATATTAAATTCTTGCAATAACAGGAGCCTGACCATTAGTTATGGGTTCATTCATGAGGAATCTAATGGAAGAATGATCAGTATGTACAAATACTTCAAAACCTGTAATGTAATGAAAAAACTTGTTAATAGCATGAACAATTTCCAAGAATTTGTTTTTAGTGAATGTGTAGTTCAACTCGACAGGGGAGAAGTTCTTACTTACAAAATAAATGACATAGGATTGTTGGTCCTCTTTCTTCCCTAATACTCCTCCTATTGTGGTGTCATATGCATCAGTGGATATATGAAATGGGAGAGTCTAATTGGGCCCTCTAAGGATTGGTGCCACCGACAACTTATCTTTTAGGGTTTCAAAGGCAGTTTGACACTGCTCAGTCCAAACAAAATCAACATCTTTTATTAGCAATCCAAACATAGGTGCAAAATTTTTTGTAAAATTTTCATTAAGCCGTTGGTAATATCTGGCATGTACAAGAAATATTCTCACCTCTTTCTGAGTCTTGGGGGGTGGAAGTCTAACGATGACCTCAATATTTGCAGGATCAAATTTTATCCCTTCATATGAAACATGATGTCCTAGAACCACTCCTTCAGTTAACAACATTTTGCATTTTTCATGACTTAGAGATAGGTTCATTTCCTGGCTTCTGATGAGGAATTTTTATAAGTTGTCTAAGGCTTCCTGGTAAGTGTTACCATAGACTGTGAAGTCATCCATTTAGACCTCCAAACAATCATTAATAAGATCGACAAAGATCCCTAATACTGCTCATTGAAATGTGGCAAGAACATTACACAATCCAAATGACAATACCCTATAGGCATAGGGGCCCCAAGGACAAGTAAAGGTAGTCTTGTCCTGGTCCTCAGATGCTATAAGAATCTGATTGTACCCATTGTACCCATCTAAAAATGAAAAACACTTCTTTCTAGACAAGGTATCTAGAACTTGATCAATAAAAGGGAGAGGAAAGTAATCTTTCATAGTGGCTTTGTTGAGTTCCCAGAAATCAACGCAAATTATCCATTTCCCAGTCATTTTCTTTGGAACTACTACAAGCAGGGATACCCACTTACTATTGGAGATGGGATAAATGAATCCAAAATTTAAAAACTTTTGGATCTCCTCCTTGACTATATCTTTAAGTGCTGGGTTCATCCTTCTGTGGGGTTTCCTAACAGGTGTTAGGGTATATATGTGATGGATGCATGTTTCAAGGTGTATACCCTTCATGTCAGTGTATTCCCAGGCAAGTTCTCCTAATTGTTCTTTAAGGATATCTACTAACTATTTCTGTTGGTCTTTATCTAGCCCAAAGTTTATATGTAAAAAATTTTCTGGACTAATCTCATAGGGCATAGTATAAGACATGGTAGACTCGTCTATCTTGAAGATAAAATATGTTGAAGACAAAATGGATGGGTCTAATTGTTCTTGAAATTCTTCCCCAAACATGTATTCAAATTGGGGAAAAGACTCTGGAAAATCCACACATGTGGTAGCATAAATAAACTGGTTTAACACATTTTCTGTTCTATGATCCTGAAGTCCCCATGCATGGTTACTTGGAAATACAAGTTCTTCCCAGTCCTCGTTCTCATATGGACATTCAAGCCACCATAGATTCTCCATAATAGGTTGAGCTAGAGGGTAAATGGTGAGCTTCTGGATAGAGATAACATTTGAGATGGTCATTTCCCCTTCTCTACAACCAATAAATGCATTGGTTGTGGCTAGCCAAGGTCTTCCCAAAATGACAGGATGGCCTTTGGTAGGTGTTATCAGATAAATAAATTGGTGTGGACACTAATAGATCTCCCTAGATCCACCTGGATCTAGAACAAAACATGACAAGACATGAATCTTTCTCTAAGTTGCAGTCATTGAATCTACTACTAGGAGGAATGGGTGACATACCTTTATATCGCTTCCTTAGGTCTCTGTTGTTCCTTCTTTGCTTCGATGCTCTTGTGAAATAAGGTCCAAGACAAAAAAAACCAAACAAAGTGAAGATAGAAAAGTACATTCAATGTCAACCTATGCATATGATCAAGGAGTTATGAAATAAAATAAGAGTGATTTTATGGGAAAGGGACATGCCGCTGTATTATATTAAATGAAAGTAGAAGATACAACCAGAACGCCTTGATGTTGCAAGCGCCCTGATGTTGCAAGCTTCCTTCCAGTGACCCTTGGTTCCAACACACACACACTTGTTCTATGTTTGCATGAAGAAGATCCAGTACGACTTGATAGACCAAATAAGTCTTCAAGCTTCTATCCAAGAAGATTTCTCCACACAATTCTTTCACCAATTCTTCATTCAATCTTGCTTAACCTTTTCCATGAGAAACCCTTCAATATATAGGAGAAGGAGAGATGGTTAAATGGATGAGGATGATCCCACTAAATCTAAGAAGTTAGTAGGATGCCAACCATGTGAATTCCAACTCATTTTCTAGAAGATTCCCTTCTATAACCTTCGTGACCTCTCCTCTTTTCCAAGCTTTGAAACAGGTTCACACCCTACCTATAGAGCAGACTGTGAACAGTTCTCACCCTAAGTGTGGGTTGCCTGTGAGAATGAAGGATTTTTGCACCCTATAACATAGGCATCCCGCGAACTCATCTTAAAAATGTGTTTTTTGGAAGAAGACAAGTCACTTTTCTCAGGCAAAAAGTCCTTGTGGGAGCCTGAATACATCACTTGTAGAGACATCACCAGAGTGACCAAAATAATGTGTAACAATAGGATCCTTTGAGTGAATGAAAATAAAATCTACTGGGTACTCCCATGAGGCTAAAGTAACCATGATATCATCTAAAATTCCTTCAAGTATAACCCTAGTACTATCTGCTAATTCCAAAATGGTTGGGGTAGGCCGAAGAAGTGGTTGTAACTATAATTGATCCAAGGTAGTAGCGTTCATAACATTGATGGATGCCCCTAGGTATATGAGAGTGTTTCTAATGGAGACCTCATTAATGGTTATGGTCACTATGTGGTTTCCTAGATTTCCATATTTTTCTAGTTTTTGTTGCTTTGATATGTACTTAGAAAGTCCTCGTACCAAATGTACTGTAGGAGGGTCCTTTTGCTTCTTACTCGGCTTATTAATACAAAATTATTTGACTACCTTACTGTAGACTAAAATGTATTTAATGGATTGAAGAAGGGGGATATTGACACAAATATTATTCAATTCATTCAATATGTCAAATTCCAGTCGGGTGGTAGGTTTCTCGATTACCAATCGGTCTAGATAAGGAGGGACCTTCATAATTTGTGAAGGTTAATTGGTGAAGATTGGGTTCTTGTTTCTTTGAGATAATAACATTTTCCCACCTAGTGTCATCCGTGGGTTGTTTGGTGGTTTCTTCTTCTTCTTCTTCCTGGATGACTATTGAAGGTCTCTACCTATCTAGAACTTTTCTCGATCTTAGTTGAATCTCCTGTAATGGAACAAGAGTAATAACATATGTCGGGAAGGCCTGTATCTCAACATTGTGAAGAGGTTGAGGGGGCTTATTATTGGGATTCGACACTGGTTGTGCCGATAATAGTGTTTGTATTGGGGATCTTTCATTTTGGTATTGTAGCAGTTGTTGTTGTGGAATAGGAGGTAAAGGTGGTGGAACAAAACCTGACAGAAGCTATGGAGTGTTTGGTGGGAAATGAGGATAAGGATGGTTGGACATAAGGATAGGTGGAGCTTGAGGGTTTCCTTGGTTATGTCCTCCTCTCCATTCTTAAAGCCAATGATGTTGGTACTGAGTAGACTAGTTTTTCCAACTTGGTGGGTTCCACTGTTGTTGTTGATAATAGGGTGGAACTTGAGATTGTAGATTTGGGTATGTGGGTTGGTTCCTAGGATGCCATGGCCTCCTAGGTGCATAATAAGACTCACCAGGATCTCCACTCCTATATATGGCTAATAAACCGAGCAATGATGGACATTTCTCGGTTGAATGGTCTTCTATACAGAAGCCATAGACTGAAATTTTATCTAATGGGCATTCCCTCGAGGAATGCTTCCTCCTGCATCTTGGGCAATATATGCCCATTGCTGCACTTTCCTCCTCATGTTTCTTTTTAATTTTAAGGGTGCCCAACTGGGAACCTATTGTGATTAAGATGTATGTCTTGAAGTTTTATAAAAGGTTCCCTATCTCTGCTCTTGTGATACCACCTGAACTAATTGGTTTTAAGTTTCTATTATAAGGGTCCCGAACATTCTTCCCTGTTTTGGCTCTACTCATTGAGCAATTTTTACACATTTCACATATTTTGAAAAATGGTTTATGGGAGATGTCACCTGATGCCATCGGGTTAAGCATATCTAGATATTCTTCTGAAATTCATTTAAGGAACATATCCCTAATTTCATCCTCTGGGAGGTCATGGTATTTTGACTTCTGGGAGATATAACCAAATCTTTTCATATAATCTTCCAGGGTCTCGTCTTCTAACTGTTGGATTTATAGATGTCATTACAAGACTCTTTGGTCTTGCATTAGTCTTGGTACTTCTTAAGAAATATGTCTTTCATGGCTTCCCAAGACCTAATACTGGATTCCCCCAACCCCATGAACCATCTTAGTGCAGAGTCTTTGAGGGTGGCAGGAAAGAGTTTTAGTTTTTGGGCATCTTGTACGTAGTTGTACCTTCTACAGAAGATGTCAAATTCAAATAGGAAGGTGTCTGGATCTTCAATTTTTTTACCATAAAAGGTGGGTAGTGCTGAAAGAGGAATAATCTTCATGTTGACATTTGGAGTGGTGCCAAAAATTGAAAAATGGAAGGTAGTTTTGATTTGGTTTCCAGTTTCTTCTTCCTCCCCATGTCTTACATTGTTATGGTCCTCCTGTTCATCCATATTGTCTTGGTTTCCAAAAAGAGAGTACCTAGGTGGTTTTATCTTTGAAGAGAATAAGGTTTCCCTTTGATGGCAAGGTCTTCCTATGGATTGGATGTGTGGGACTCTACTTGAGCCAATTGAGACTATTGGTGCCAAAGTTTCTGTGTCTATTTAAGAGATAATTACATTGGCTAAACTACCAAACAAAAGATTCACCTGTTCAAGGTCTATGATGTATTCAAAATTAGGATCTCTTGGTGGTGGCGTAAAAGAAAAGGTTGTATTTTTTGGTTCTGCGGAAGGATCGAGTGGTCTTGCCTCCTGTCCCAATATGATTGATGCTTCAATTTCTTGTTCTATAGTGCTCCCTGTGTTAGGCTCTTTAGAGACTATTTTATCTCTTTGAGTTGAGCTAGCTCCTGTTCTTGGTATCGGTCTATGGATTTTMTAAKTGGAACGTCCCTTCCCCAAAAAATTTCTGAAGGAACCTTGGTTGAAAGGTATGATTTAGATTTAATGTATCTACCTTTTGGATCTCTAGGTCTATTCATGAAATAAAAAAAAAAAAAAAACAAAAACTACCATTGGGTTTGGGGGATCCTGTAATAATAGATGCGTAGGTTCTTACCTCTCATCTTAAAGTTCCCCTACCACCAATCTAATGCTAAGGTCTATGAATGATCTATTTCCTAACTACTTCCTACCTTGAGACAACTCCCTGGCAACGACGCCAAAAATGATGGGTGTTCTATATGCGCTAAAAACACACTAAAACCCTCAATTAAATTGTCAACTCGGGTAAGTAAACTTAGAGTTGTAGAAAAATATATGCCAAGGTAGAAGGGATGGTAGTAGTATAGTCTAACTAAGGAAGTGGCTATCTAAAGGCTAATCTATTCAAGCAAATCTATCTAATGAGAAAACCCTACTAAGCAACTTGAAACTATGTAACCTAAGTACTTTTGGACCAAGTATCGATGGATAGTTCTAGGAAAACAAGTGAAAACCCTACTTGAAGAAAACTAGTTCAATCATGGAAATAAGAAAAAGAAACTATTTAAGCATAAAAATAAGAAAATAGCAAAAGAAAACTACTTTAACTAGCCTACCTAAATTCAATGAGCAACTATCCCATGAAAGCAAGGAAATAAACAACTATACTATCAAAGCGAGGATAGACAAGTAAGAAAGTAACCTATTGAAGCAAGTAAACAACTAACTATCCTAGGATAACTTCTACAACAAGTAAACGAATTGAGACTACTCATTGAACAACTAACTAAGCTAAGAGGCAAGTGAATTCTATTCTTAATTCAAACTTCAAAACTATTTCTAATTCATAAAAGGAAATCTATTTAATTGAAAGAAGGAAGAAGTAACAACCAACCTTTAATCTATGATAAGCAAGCTGCTCTTTAATCTACCAAAGAAAAAGACTATCTATCCTACAACAACAATAAAACTATCTTCCAATCTATGAAAGAAAAAACTTATCTTTTAACCTATGAAAGCTCAAATATAGTGTTCGTGGTTGTGTGAATGTCTCCAGTGTCTTATAATATCTCGATGGCACTTAACAACAAAAGATAATTCAAGCGGTATAAGTTCAATACTGATCTCAATAGCAAAGTGAAAGGTGTGGATTAAACAATCCAATGAGAACTTAGCCATTACGGAAACAATCGTCAATTACCTGCATATTCATGAAATTATTATTCATGTATTAAACATCAACAATATAACGAGATTTTAATTGTACTTCTATGCTATGTAAGAAAAAATCATAATTAAATTCAATCATTAACTAAAAACTAGAATTGCAATCTAATTCTAGGAGACATTCACTATGCTATGCTATATCTATTAACTATGCTATATCTATTTTAACAATTCAAAGTGCAAGAAGGAAAATGCTTAAAAACATAAATTAAAACATGACATATAAAAAGTAAACTAATGAATACATTAACTAACAACTAGTTAAGCAAGATATACATAACAATGGAATAAGAAATCTACAATTAAAAACTGAAACTAACCCTATCCATCCACCGAAGCCTTGTTTAAAACAAGCATGAAATAAAACTCTGTCCTACTCTGTTTTAACTTCTATTTTAAATTTGATTTCAAAAGCATAAATAAAACACAATCTAGTATCTAATTGTACATAGGGTTAGTGTATGAATTTGCAAATTCGTTCCTAACTACAAAATCAATGCATATTAACACAATCCTTTATACTAACCTGCAAAAGAACTAAACAGTTAAGCTACAACAACAAATTATATAACAAAGGAAAAAATAGCAATGCATATACAAGAAATGAGATAAAGACATCTAAGCTATGAAATGCATAATAACTTAAAGAATAGTTACCAAACTGCTGGTGCCCCCCCCAACAAGTCGTTGTCACTTTTCAAACCTACACCACGAACTCAACAAATCGATTTCACCATTAAAACTCAAAAACGCAGTTTCATATAATTCTGGCAATTGAAAATAGCAAAAATAGAGGAAAATTGTATTTGTCTCTAATCCTCTACTTCTTCTACTTCTTAACTTCTGTATGACCATGGGTCGAACCACTTCTAAAAAAAACAAATTATATTAATGGTTCCCTAACTGTCAAAATAGAGCGAGACAATAATATCCCTTCTCAACAACCCAAACCAAGTTGTCAAGAGTTCAATAGCGGGAGGGGACAAGCATGAGAAAAACCCATGTTCCTGATTCTCCCACCACTGGCCACAAAAACCATAACCACCAAATCACCCACCAGTTTTTTGGAGGACGAGGTGTTGGATGAAGTGTCAGACTGGGTACTAGATTGAGTACTGGATGGAGTGCCAGACTGAGTGCTGGAAGCAAAGGCATGATGCGATTTTGCCCTGTAACACCAAAAAACTTGAATTAGATCCTTGGAAACATAAAAATGGAATGAATTATACTCAATATCAATATTAAACATGAATTATACATACATGGTGTGGATTATACTATTTTGGCACAAAATCCTTCAAAAATATTCTCTAAAACATGAAAAACACATATGTACATTCAACAAAAGTATCTAATAACTGTCATAAAACTGATCATATCTTGGGCCCAACAATCTGTGCTCTCTCCTCTTTGAAATTTGTTTATAGGTCATCCTTTTATTGTTGCGCAACTCGATGTTTCTCTATCACTTCCTCTTGTGCTTGCTTAAGGGCCACTATGGCCTGTTCCTTTTCTTCCTGTGTGCGATGAAGGCAGGCTTCAGATGCATCAACTATTCTATGGAGTTGGGTGGGCTCATCTCCCAACTCTAGTTCTTCTGATGGTGGGGGTGCAGTGGACACTACATGGCTGGAGTGAAGGGCTTATCGTACCCCTCTCAGGTCTGCTTCAAGCCTTTCGTACATGGTCTCTTACTTGGCTTCATTTCTCTACAAAATATATTTCGAGGTGTCTGATATAGCTGCGATGATGAAGTCGAAGTCATCAAGAATGAGCATAGTCCGCAACCTGGTCTTATAGCTTTTGAATTCTTCCGCGATGTGGATTTTGTGGGAGAAACCTTTCTTTTGTTAGACGAATCTGCGTCATCAGGGGGATTCTATGGTGGTGTTACTTCTCCTTGCTTTTGCTTGTCTTCTTCTACATTGTTCCCTTCTTTGTATACTTCCTCATCACCTCCTCCACTAGGTGATTCTGAAGCAGTCTCTTCTGATGCACTATTCAGCTTCTGTACCTCTTCTGTCTTCTTCCTTATGCTAGTTCCAGGTGTATTGTACCCTTCACGAGTGACCACCGGGCTTTCGATTAGTTCAGGGTCAGACAGTTCTGTGGGGTCAACTAGGATAAGGAGCTCTGTAGGCCATTCCTTAGTTATTTATTCTAGGTCCTCCTCTGTGATTTTTTAGTAACCCTGTAGTAATTATTTGTGTTCGTCTCCATGCACAGTGATATAGATAAAATGTTTGTTTGTGTGGAACTTCATAAATGGCTTGAACATGTGCAGGGTGTTCGACATCATACGAGGGAAAACCTCAATATCCCTCTTTAACTATAGGTAGTAGGTGTGGAACACCGCATTTGACTGCCATTGTTTTCCCATATCTCTCAAATACTAGAGTGTGGTGAACTTTTTGGCTAAGGGTTTAGATGGCTCTATTTCAAGGAAGTTCGCACCTTCCAGCATATCCCAAGCTATGAATGTGATGAGGATCAACATCCAACTAAAATGGAACTCATAGCCCCGATCCTGAGTGTTTTCACAGGGGAAAAACCAGGGTTTAATGCTCCAACAATGCAGCAACAAAACCCTAACTACTGGCCCTTTTGACAACACTTATGAAGTAGATGAAGTGTCACCCGAGGTAGAGGTAGGGGTGGTTGCAGGAATCCAATGTTTGTAACCTTAGCTGGGACGCAGATCTGTGATTACAATACTCTAACAAAGCACTTAGTAGGTGTCATTCATTAGTACTTAACATTTTTCTACAATGCAGATAAACCCTAATTACAGCGCAGCCCACTATTCAACAAGATTCAACACATGTGATCACTTAGCCTAAATAAACATATCATATTTGACATTTATTCACATTACCAAGCACTAAGCTATTATATCATATGCTTCTAACATTCATAAATATAACAACACTAAGAATAAATCACATCAAAGGCACAAAGAAATAATCAAGATGCACAAAACAACCATAACACAGGATATACGTGGTTCACCCCCAGCCTGGGGCTACATCCAACAAATCTTCATCTTGTTTATTATATTCTGTCAATCATACACATGCACAAAGCCATAAGGTCCTACTCTGCATAGGATAAGAGATCTGCATGCACCTCGCAAGATCCTCCTTCCCTGAACTAGGTTACAACACAAAGCCTTTACAAAGTCTCTTATAGTCACTTGCACTTAGCCTTGCAAGCTTCACACAGTATGCATAAAGCATGTACAACTATCACTTGCACTTAGCACATCATCACATAGATGTCTATATCACCCTCCTCTTACATCACCTATACATATATTTATACATTACAAAATGGACCTAAACATGGGTAAACCCATGGGCTGACATCCCCATACCCGTTACATAAGACCAAAACCCAAAAATCCCTAAAAAGGGACCGAGATTCTGCGATCTCTTCTTTAACTTGCGCTCCATCTTTGACAGTCTGTCGAAGTCTCAAAATATGTCAAACCTGAGCAAGGATATCCAAAACTTGGTCAAGGGACAACAAGCCCCCAACGCTCACCTGTGATTCATCCCGAGTCACTCTGATATGGGTAGCTCTACTTCAAAATCCTCGAGCCTGGCTCAAGATGCTTCAACCTGTTGCTGCGCCAAGGCCTCCTGCTTGAAAAACTCCGGAAGAACTGCCTCGTTCACGGGTCCCTCTAAGCACTGTTCAACTAAACTGACTACTTGTTCTAGCTCTACTCCTCATCCTTCAATTTCCTCAAGAAGTTGGCAAGCTACATCCTGGACTAGCTGGAGGCTCTGAGTCTCTTCCATGAGTTTTCTCTGTATGATATGGACCTGTTGTTGAGCAATGCGTTGTTCCTAAGATATTTTCATTCTTTCAACTATTGACAGGAGCTTCAACTACGCCTGTACTGTCGCTACTTGCTCCTTTGCCTCCTAGAGCTGTGACTCTAGTTTCTTCAATTCAGGGTCTTCAGTAAGTCGCTCATAAGTCTGCGCACTTCTACTGCTAAGTTGTTGGCATTCCAAAGCTAATTCTCTAATCTGGTCAATTGTGCTTCGGGAAGTGGCTTCTCTTTGTGATCCAGGTGGATATCGTTGGCCACCCACCTTTTCCAGCTGGCTCAAAACAACTTTCTAGCAATTTTGATAATTTACTATTTTTAGCAGTTTTTCGGGTCCTAAATTTCCGGAGCAGTTTTGAGGCCCTAAACGACATTTTTTGGGGTATGTTGCGGTTACAAAATTTCATGATGAAATTTTGTGCAACTGTTGTAGTCCTCGGATAGATATTTCCAATGGGCTATCATACGCCTAAAACAGAGATCGTATGCAAAAGTTACGACCCCGGGAAGTTGATGTACTGACTTACCCAAACGGGGCCCACATGACTTTTGGCACTTCATCTCCTAGGGTTAGGTTTTTGGATGTTTAGGGTTTTTGAAACTCCTGTTTATTGTAAAAAGGCCTTGAGAGCCTCATTGTAATCATCTTCTTGCGAATGAGCGTAACCATCACATCTCTTCTCATAGATAAGCAACCACCATTCCAACAAGCTTGTTTTCCGCTGCATTTTACAGTTTCAGCTTATTTCCTTATTGAATAGAAAACCAGTTTTACTGTATCTCTGTTATTCTGTGTTAAGCATTTGGTAATAATATGTAGTCATTTCATTCTTCTCATAAAATCCAGATCACTTTGGTATCGCACGTCCTACAGAGTACTTGGTATTGTTCATAGCTCTAGATCTGCTATTCTTTGTTGAAGCAGTTGGATGGCTTCAACAAGTTGTGCTACTTGATGCTCCACTAGGTCTTCCTCCTTTTGTGCTAAGCCTGTCATAGAGAGAATTTCTCTACTGATTGCTTCTTTTACTCTGACCTTCTCACAAGCAACTGTTCTTTCTCTTGCTGGATCTGCACCTTTTTCTCTTCAAACTTTGCTTGGAGGGAAGCCTTCTCCTTCTGCGCAACCCTACGTTGCTCTATTACTTCCCCTTGTGCTTACTTCAGGGACACTATGGCCTATTTTGTTTCTTCTAGTGCATGACGAAGGTGAGCTTCAGTCACATCAACTAGTCTACAGAGTTGAGTAGGCTCATCTCCCAACTCTATTTCTTCTGATGGAGGGGGCGCAGTGGACACTGCGCGGATGGAGTGAAGGGCCTGTTGAACCCCTCACAGTTCTGCTTCAATGTTCTCATACATGGTCTCTTTCTTAGCTTCATTTCTCTATAGAATATATAAAAGGCGTCTGATACAACTGCGATGATGAAGCCGAAGTCATCGAGCATGAGCACATTCTGCAGCTTGGTCTTACTCTCTTTTGACTTCTTCTTTGATGTGGGTTTCGAGGGAGAAACTTTTCTTTTGTGAGATGGATCTGCGTCTTCAGGGGGATTATGTGGCAGTGTGACTTCACTTTTCTTTTTCTGATCTTCTATTCCATCATTCTCTTATTTATCTACTTCATCATCACCTCCTCCTCTAGGTGAGTCTGAAGAAGTTTCTTTTGATGCACTACTCAACTGCTGGACTTCTTCTGTGTTTTTCCTTCTGCTAGTTCCAGGTGTATCATGCACTTCACAATTGATCATTGGGATTCCCATTAGTTCAGGTTTGGACAATTTTACTGGATCAACAGGGATAAGGAGATCTGTAGGCCACTCCTTAGTTATTTCTTCTGAATCCTCTTCTGTGAGTTTGTAATAGCTCTGTAGTACTTCTTTGTGTTCATCTCCACGCGCAGTCATGTAGATAAAATGTCTGTCTGCGTGGAACTTCACAAATGGCCTGAACCTTTGCTGGGTGTTCGATGTTATACGAGGGACAACCTCAATATCCCTCTTTAACTGCAGGTAGTAGGTGTGGAACACCGTGTTTGATTGGCATTGTTTTCCCATATCGCTTGAATACCATAGCGAAGTGAACTTTGTGACTAAGGGTTCAGATGGTTCGAGTTTAGCGAAGGTCGCACCTTCTAACATCTCCCAAGCTATGAACGTGATGAGGATCAAAAAAGAACTAAAATGGAACTCATAGCCCTGATCCTGAGCTTTGCGGCAGTCTTGGTCTAACTGGTTCACTAAGTACTTTTCCCAGTTCGTCTGTAGCCCCTCCACGCATTTCCCTGCAAGGTCAACAACAAACCTTATGACCTGCGTGGGTCTGTTCTTCCAGAATAGCTTACCAACAATCAACTGGCAAGCAAGGTGCACTGCACCATTCTAGATGGAGGCTACCTTGTAGCCTTGCTTCCCCTTCTCCACATCGCCGTATGTATCTTTAATATTTTGTGCCAAGGCACTGTCTGTAGCCTTCCTTGGGTAGAAGTCTTGCGGGTCTGGTTGCTACATGCTCAATCCAGTGATCCAACAGATCAACGGTGATGCATCTGTCTAGCCATAAATAAATTCCATGGAAGCTCGACAACAGTGTCGTAACACACATGTTAACCTCCTGGTGCCTTCCAAAATGGGGTATTTTCATTATGTTCAGGATGGTGGATTGCACGAAGTCCATAGTTCATGGTTGGAGGAATATCCTCGACTTATTCCCCTTCGTCCTAGTCAAATACCTGTGAGGAGAAAGCATGCTGAAGTTATTGCGATACCCTAGGTTAAAGTCATTGATATTTAGTGCCATGATCTTATCCGGTTGAGGCTTACCTGTGTGTATCCCGTTCAGGAGGTATGTAGTAACCAAGGTGTAGTCAAATTCCTTGGGGACACTATCATGATTCACTACGTCGGTCAGAGGTAGGATGTAGTTGGGAAGGATGGAAGGGATTAAATTCTCATTTTCCAAGTCATCTTGATGTTTGGTTCTTTTCTCATCTGCAACTCGGGATGGTCCGGATCCGCGAGCAGTCGATGGGGAGGCTTACACTCCTCGCGTTGATGAGGCTTGAACTCCTGTGGACATCACTCTCTCTTCCATTAGGTCGATTAAAATTTCCTCTAATGACTTTTCCACAACACTGAGCTTGTCCGACATGCACGCTTGAGATCGGATATCTCATGCTGATGAAAAATTTCTCAATGCAATAGAATGGATGGAAAAGTCTCAATAAGCACAACACAGTAACAATGAGTTATCTTGTTGGATCAAATGGAATTTGTGAAAGTGTGCTTGGTGCAACAGTCAATGGGATAAGTAGAAAATGATGTAACAAATCCTTCCAACTGACAAGAAGCCTTCATCAATGCAGTTATGTCCATTACGGCTTGGTCCCAACGGTCTGATGGAAAGGTTTTTGATCATAACTGTTGTTCTAACCATTCAGGAACGTCAATATAACGATTATAATGCCTCCAACAGCCATATCTATCCGCTATGGAGAAGTTCCAATCTAAGTTTCTCTGATATTCAGACGAAGTTTGAATTTTGGAGACCTTCCTTCTGCGAAGTCTTCTCTAGAACTTCCTGTAATTTCTCCAACTTTGCCTTCTTCTTGCTGAGATTTCTAGCCTTCTTCCCCGTGATATGCATTACTGCCTTCCTCTTCCCATTTTGATTCTTATTTCCTCTTGTAATAGTAACTTCGCACTGTTGATGGTCTTTCATAATGTCCAAGGCCAATACTTCTTCTCTATTTGGGGTAGGTGCTCTACTCTCCTATACTGGTAGATGTTCCAGGTCTTCTTGTGTTCTTTCAACTTCGACAGCCATATTTCTGGTCCTCAGTGGCTTGGACTGGTTTTCTTGTTCTTCCAGTAAGTGTGCTATTCTCTTAGCCATGAAGTCTCTTAGTTCTTTCTTTTTATGTTCTATAGGTTCTTCTTCTTGTTTTCTTTGGATCTAATCTTTCTCAATACAACTTTTTCCTAGTAACATAGAAAATGGGGCATTGTTCTCAATAAATTTAGCAACATCAAATTCTTCTTCTGTCGAAGTGCCATGAGAACTCATAGATGTTTGGGTAAGTCTTCAAAATAGGGTTATCAACTTTCCTCCCAATGAGGGAATCATAGCAGGATTTCCTAAAATTTCCCAAGCTCTTTCTGTCATGACATTCACTTGTGTTTCCTCATCTAGAACACAGTCTATGTCGAAGTCTCCTATTATTTCTTCTATGCATTTTTTGTCTTTTAATATCTCTGATAAGTTGATATCTATATGGTCATTCAGAGTTTCTTTCATTTGTAGTAATACAGTCCCTGATTCTCTCGGGGGTTCTACCATGGTCTTAATTTCTGAGTCTTTCTCATGTTTATCTTGTTCCATATTCATTTTTTCAAGTTTAACAATAATTCTAGGAAAATCCAAAACATCATGGTCCATAGATTTACAAAAAAGACAACTAGGTCATCTATCAGGGAAATCCTTAGCAAAATGGCCTCATCTTCTACAACTGTAACAAAGGGTTAATCATCTCTTTCTCTTAAATGATCCCTAGCCTTTCTTGTACTATGCACTAGGATCATAGTAACTAACCTGCAGAAAATTCTTCCTAGGATCCTACATCCATTTGTTAGTCGAAACATTCTTTCTATGCATAGGAATAACATATCTTTCAGTATTTCTATCAGATCTACTCATATGAAATCTTTTTTCATCTAACTGTGCCCTATTTTTCAGACTAGGACAAATTTATCAAATATACCTAGATCCATACTTTTGAAACAAAAATTTCCACTTATCTTACCTTTATCAAAGAAAAAAGATTTCAGATCTTACCTCTTTAAATAAAACAAAATTCACTGATCTTACCTCTATCAGAGCACAAAGCTTTTATATCTTACCTCTTTTCTTTAGATCTTCCTCCTTTCTTAGCATAGAACTTTGTAAATCAAGTAGAACACTGGCACTAAAGCAACATATCTACACACAAAGATTTCTTTCTTTTCCTCAGTTCCGAACAATCACAGTTTCAGGTCCCAACAACAGAACCATTTGTTGGAATAGAGGTAGACCCATGGTTAAACACTCCAACAACACACCAAAAAAACCCTAACTACTGACCCTTTCGACAACACCTGCGAAGAAGATGAAGTCTCACCCGAGGTAGATGCAGGGGTGGTTGCAGGACTCCAGTGTCTGCAACCTTAGTTGGGACATAGATCTGTGATTACAATAATCTAACAAAGAACTTAGTAGGTGTCATTCATTAGTACTTAGCCTTTGTCTACAACGTAGATAAACCCTAATCACAACGCAACGCAGTATTCAAGAAGATTCAACACATGTGATCACTTAGCCTAAATAAATAGATCATATCTGGAATTTATTTGCATTACCGAGCACTGAGCTATTATATCATATGCTTATAACATTCATAAAGATAACAACACTAAGCATAAATCACATCAAAGGCACAAAGCAATAATCAAGATTCACAAAGCAACCATAACAAAAAATATACGTGATTCACCCCCAGCCTACGTCCACCAACTCTTCGTCTTCCTGATTATCTTCTACCAATCATCTACATGCACAAAGCCATAAGGTCCTACTCTGCATAGGATAGGATATCTGCATGCACATCGCTAGATCCTCCTTCCTCAAGCTAGGTTACAACACAAAGCCTTTACACAATCTCTTATAGTCACCTGCACTTAGCCTTGCAAGCTTCACATAGTATGCACAAAGCATGTACAACTATCACTTCCACTTAGCACATCATCACACAGATGTCTATATCACCCTCCTCTTAGATCGCCTAGAAATCTATTTATACATTAAAAAATGGGCCTAAACATGGGTAAACCCATGGACCGACATCCCCATAACCATTACATAAGCCCAAAACCCAAAAATCCTTTAAAAGGGGCTGATATTCCACAATCTCTTCTTCGACTTGTGCTCCATCTTCGACAGTCTATCGAAGTCCCAAAATAGCTGAAACCTGAGCAAGGATCTCCAAAACTTGGTCAAGGTCCAACACTAAGCTTTGCAACAGTCTTGTTCTAACTGGTTCACTAAGTATCTTTCCCAGTTCATTTGTACCCCCTCCACGCATTTTCCTGCAAGGTCAACAACAAACCCCGTGACCTGCGTGGGTCTGTTCTTTCTTACTAGCTTACCAACAATCAACTGGAAAGTGAGGTGGACTACGCCATTATGGATGGAGGCTACCTTGTAGCCTCACTTCCCCTTCTCCACATCACTGTAGGTATCTTTAATCTTCTATGCCAGGGCGTAGTCTGCAACCTTTCCTGGGTAAAAGTCTTGCGAATTTGGTCCCTGCATGACCAATCCGGTGATTTGATGGATCAACGACGGATCGACAGTGATGCATTTGTCTAGACACAAATAACCTCCATGGAAGATCAAATGTTGGAGCTTAACGCATGCGTTAACCTCCTAGTGCCTTCAAAAATGGGGTACTTCATTATGTACAGGATGGTGGACTGCGCGAGGTCCATAGTCCATGGTTGGGGGATTATCCTTGACTTCTTCCTCTTCATTCTAGTCAAATACCTGTGAGGTGCGAGCATGCTAAATTTCTTGCAGTCTCCCAAGTTGAAGTCATTGATCTTAAATGTCAGAATCTTATCCTGCTGAGGCTTACCTGTGCGTATCCCCTTCAAGAGGTACACAATAATCATGGTGTAGTCAAAGTCCCTGGGGACACTATCATGATTCATTGCGCTGGCCAGAGGTGAGATGTAGTAGGAAAGGATGTATGGGATTAACTTCGGGTTTTCCAAGTCATCGCGATGCTTGGTTCTTTTCTCGGTCACAGCTTGGGATGGTCCAGATCCACGAGTAGTCAATGGGGAGGCTTACACTCCTCTCGTCAATGAAGCTTGAATTATGACGAACATCACCTTCTCAACCATAAGCTCGATTAGAAATTCTTCGACAGACTTTTATACGGCACTGATTTTGTCCGACATGCACGCTCGAGATCGGAAAACTCAGGTTGATTAGCAAAAGCTCAATGCAATGGAACATGTGGCGAAGTCTCAGTAAACACAATGCGACAATAATCAGTTCTCTTGGATACAATTTGTGAAAGTTTTCTTGGTGCAACATTTGACAGAATAAGTAGACAATGATGTAATAGATCCCTCCAATGGACAATAATCCTTCATCAATGCAGTTCTTTCCATTACGGTGCATTCCCAATGGTCCGATGGCGAGCTTTCTAATCATAACTATTGTTTTAACTGTTTGGGAATGAAAGTCTAATGGTCGTAATTCCTTTAATGGTTATATTGCTCCGCCATGGAGAAGTGCCAATCTATGTTTCTCTGATATTCTGGTGAAGTTCAAATTCTGGAGACCTTCCTTCTGCGAAGTCTTCTCCGGAACTTCCTGTAACTTCTCTAACTTTTATTTCTTCTTGCTGAGATTTCTAGCCTTCTTCCCTGTGATCTGCATCTTAGTATTCCTCTTTCCATTCTGATTCTTATTTCATATTGGTATAGTAACTTCGCGATGTTGGTGGTATTTCCTAAGGTTCAAGGGAAACACTTCTTCTCTGTCCGGGGTAGGTTTTCTAATCTCTTGTACAGACAGGTGTTTCAAGTCTTCTTGTGTTCTTTCAACTTTAACATCCAGATTTCTGGTCCTCAGTAGCTTCGATTGGTTTTCTTGTTTTGTCAGTAAGTGTGCTATTCTCTTATCCATGAAGTCTCTTATGTCTTGATTTTTCTATTCTATATCTTCCTCTTCTTTTCTTTGGGTCTGATCTTTCTCAATCTAGGTTTTTCCTAGTAACATAGCAAATGGGGAATTGTTCTCAATAATTTTAATAACCTCAAATTCTTCCTCCGTCAAAGTTCCATGAGCATTCATAGATGCTTGGGTAAGTCTTCCACATAGGGTTATCATCTTTCCTCTAAATAATCCTATTCCTCCCAATGAAGGAATCATAACAGGCTTTCCCAAATATTCCCAGATTCTTTCTGTCATGATATTCACTTGTGTTTCCTCATCTAGAACACATTCTATGTTGAAGTCTCCTATTCTTGTTTCTATGCAATATTTTTCTTTGAAGATCTCTAATAAGTTGATATCTCTATGGTCATTTAGGGTTTCTTTCATTTGTAGTAATACAGTCTCTGATTCTTTCTAGGGTTCTTCCATGGTCTCAATTTATTGGTCTTCCTCAGGGTTTTCTTGTCTCATATTCATTCTTTCAACCTTAGCAATCATTTTAGGGCAATCCATAACTTCATGGTCCATAGATTTAAAACAAATATAACTAGGTTTTCTACCAGGGCATTTCTTAGCAAGATGTCTCGGTCTTCTGCAACTGTAACAAAGAGTTAATCCTCTCTTTATCTTAAATGATCCCCAACCTTTCTTGTACTGCACACTAGGATCATGGTGGCTAACCTGCAAAAAATTCTTCCTAGGATCCTGCATCAATTTGTGAGTCCAAAAATCCTTTATATGCATAGGAATAACATATATTTCACAATTTATATCAGGTCTACTCATATCAAATCTTATTTCTTCTACCTGTGCCCTATTTTTCAAACTAGGACAAAATTTATCAAGCATACCTACATCCATACTTTCGAAACCAAAATTTCCACTTATCTTACCTTTAACAAAGCATGAAGCTTTCATATCTTATCTCTTCACTGTTCTTACCTTTATCAGAGCACAAAGCTTTCAGATCTTACCTCTTTTCTTTAGATCTGGCTCCTTTCTTAGTACAGAGCTTCACAAGTCAAGTAGAGTACTACAAACTAGGGAAATAAATCTAGGCACAGAGATTCCTCTTTTCCTCAGTTCCTAGCAATCATAGTTTTAGGTCCTGACAATGAGACCATTTGTTGGCATAGGGGAAGACCCAGGGTTCAATGCTTCAACAACACACCAACAAAACCCTAACTACTGACCCTTTCAAAAACACCTGCAAAGCATATGAAGTCTCACCCGAGGTAGAGGCAGGGGTGGTTGCAGGACTCAGATGTCTGCAACCTAGTTGGGACACAGATATGTGATTAGAATACCTTAACATATCATTTAACAATTATCATTCCTTAGTATCTAGCCTTTTTTTACAATGCAGATAAACCCTAATTACAGAGAAGCACATTATTCAACAAGATCCAACACATTCAAGCACTAAGCACATCAAAATAGACCAGATCTAGTACTCATTCACATCACCCAGCACTAAGCTATCATATCAGATACATCTAAACATACATTACTATACTAAGCATAAATCATATGAGAAATAAAACAACCATAATGCACAGAGTAACCATAACACATGATATAGATGGTTCACCCCAGTGTGGGGCTATGTCCACCAACTCTTCTCTTCTTTATTATCTTCTCTCAATCTTCTACAAGTAACAAGCCATAGGAACCCACTCCGCATAGGACAAGAGATCTGCATGCACCTCAACAAATCCTCCTTCCCCGATCTAGGTTTAAGAACAAATCCTTCTTACTGTCTATACACAGGCTTCTTACAATCACTTGCAGTTAGCTCTGCAAGTTCTTACACATAGCATGCACAAAGCATCCACAACTATTCACACTTTGCACATTGGCCTCTTCCTACATCGCCTAGATATCTATTTATACATTACAAAATGGGCCTAAAAATGGGTAAAACCATGGTCCGACATCCCATGCCCATTATGTAAGATGAAAACCCAAAAATCCCTAAAAGGGGGTTGAGATCCCGCGATCTCCGCTTCGACTTGTGCTCCTCCTTCGACAGTCTGTCGAAGTCCCAAAAAGGGGTCAAAAGTGACCAAGGATATTCAAAACTTGGTCAGGGGCCAATAACTATCCTCTTCGATGCACCTTAGTTGTGAACTCCCTATCTGTTGGAAATATTGTCATTAATGGCAAAGGATGAGGCAAAGGAGGAAGAGGAGCTTTCTGTTAGAAAATCAGTGTATGGTTGATTTTTGGATGGGCATGTATGATTGCTGCAGAGTGCCGCTGACAGCCGTAGATTCTGCAGAAGCTGAAAGGGAGATAAGCCATCGGAGAATCGGGGATCAGGACTTTGAAATGTCCAATTCATTCGACAACGAAAACCCCGAAATCGTGATATGCGATTTCGTGACTTGATCGCAGCCGTTAAAGCGAGAATGAGATATGGACCATTGATTTCATTCATCGAAGAATCGGGAATCGGAGTTTCATGAGTTCAGTGAACAATTGCATCACACATCACGAAATCACGATATGCGATTTCCCGATAAGGCAGATAGCATGTGGGCCACTCTGGAGGACAGGTGGCAGGTGGAGAAAGGATTCATCGGAGAATCGAGAATCTGAGTTTGGCGAGTCCCATGAACAAGTGCATCAGAAATCGTGAAATCGCGATATGCGATTTCCCGATAAAGCAAATAGCGTGTGGGCCACCCTGGAGGACAGGTGGCAGGTCAAAGGCCCGTCGGAGGACTAGCATATCGAGAATCGGGAAATCGGTATTCCCGTGAAAGAAGGATCAGGAAATCCCTAAAGGAAACCCCGATGCAGAATCTGAGCCATCCATCTGGAAGGACGCGTGGCAAAGGATTGGGCGCCATCGACACTTTGTCCATCGGGAAATTAGAGATCCTGGTGACAAGGGATTTGTGCAGTGTGAAATTGTGATCAGTAAAACCCCGATCAGTGGGGAACAACTGTCAGCACAAAAGAGAAGGAGGACAACGACGTAGTGGAGTACAACTGTCAGCGTAAAGGAGCGTCGGGATTTGGACGATCGGGAATCACGCAGGTGTATGCATTGAGGCATCACAAACCCTGTAGCCCCGACGGGGTAAGGTTGTGGTCACAGTGTGACGGTCACGTTGACCGGGAGCTAAGCTCAGGAGGGCTAGCGTATGGAATGCCAAAACCCGATTTAAAAAGGCGTGCGTAGGTTTAATTCAAATTCCCGATTTCCCCCGAGCAATAAATATGGGATCCGATGAGCATTGAACGGGTCCTGGATCCATGGGTTTAAGAAGGGGTTGATGCCCTTTCTACAATGCATCCGAAGAAGCAAAGCAGGATGGTAAGGACGGTAAGGACGGTGATAGGTTGTAGGGGTCCCTTCTGGAAGATGTGGAGGCCATTTTCTGACAGTAGACACATCTACAGGTCGCTGAGGTCATTTGGGCAAGTGGCAGAACTACAATGAATCCCGGTAAGTTACAATAGATATGAAATGCTTAGCAACACATATTATTACTGATCAATACGGGTCATTCACATTAAAGAGTTAGGATCTCTGACGAAGGATGTTGAATGCATATTGAATTCTGGGTTATTGCTGATACTCTAAAGTTTTGGGCAAAATATGGTTGCT
>JZKD02S0494510.1:172986-186590 GCA_000966675.3 Picea glauca
GTATTCTCTGAAACTCCTCCAATTTTCACTCCTTGAATCCTCCCCAAAAAGAGGTTATAGAAAGAATGGTAGACTTTATTCAATTCTGGTCTATTCAGGAGAGTGAACTTTCACAAAATCCCTCGAGATCAATAATTAACATCCGATTCTGAAACTCTCACAAAACAAACTACAGTTCGTACTATTTTCAATGAAAATTTTCCCACTTCATTTAGATTCTCGATGAAGAAGTTATTATTGTTTTACCCGGAACACCTGTTTATTGACTAGCTTCAGGACTGGTCACAAACCCTATCTTCAACAGAGTGTATCTCCATAATTATAGTGAATCAAGAGCTAAATTTTTTACCAGAGGTAACTTGATATGTCTTCTCAATACCATAGCGATTTCACCATCTGAATCATTCTAGAAAAAAAATTATAGCAAAAATGGTAAGGTGACCTGAAAATAACATACCTTAGAACACATCACCAAAAGACTTCATCCTCCCTTGAAATCCGGCTTTATTTTCTTCTTATTACCTATGAAATTTGACTTGTATCAAATGAATGTATAATGATTTTTATTTATACCATTAATGTCACTTCATTTTAACATTAGGGCTGTCTTGACACTTTCTTATTTTGTAATTATTTTCTTTAATTATCTTTAGGGCCTACATGTACTTCCTTCTTCAATTCACTTTGTCATATTCAAAAATTCATTTCTCCTCAACCATGAGGATCCATGTGACGTGCCACATACCACCGGAAACAATATGATGTATACTATCCATCCATGGGTGTTGTATCTGCATGTGCATTTTCCTTCATGTCCAAATACCTTCATCAATCTTGCGGTCCAAAACCCATGACTAGGGTTGACATCAATGACAACAACCAATCTTCCAACAATGAGAGCATGGGTCCTCCAACCATTCTTCTAGGATAACTCAATCCACAAAGCATATTCTCGTGAGGTATTTCACCATAAGGGGACCACTTTGGAGTTCATCCATTTGTGCACCTTATCAATCATGATAAGACAATAATGAGTCATCAATACATTTTCCAACAATGCATCATATGCCAATGAAACAACATTGATCCATCTTCATCATGTATCAATGACAACTCATTGATCCATCTTCATCATATCAATGACAACTCATTGATCCATTTTCACCTATGCATTCTCATCAAGGAAAATACATATTATATTACATCACTCATCAATCAATCAATCCTTTGACATCAATCAATCAAACCATTTGCATCAATGACAACATGATCCAACACTTCACACTAATACTACCTCCATCGTTCCTTATTCCAAGAAAATATTACTTCGAATAGCTTGTAACACTGAATCTATTGATGGAGATTCATGTTTGAATGTGAACGTAAATCTGAACCTCTCTATCAAGTCTTCTTATCGTGACGTCTCCCTACACATTTCCAATTCCAAATACCAGTTCTTCAGAATTGTGTCTAGTGTGTGTATCAATTTGTGTGTCCATTCTATCTCTGGTACTGAACTCCATAAATCCCTGCAGTACTCAACATGGTCTGATGGGTCACTCTCTCCCATATAATTTTTCATAGTGTCTTCTTCCTTAGTACCAAACCTTATTCGCATGAGTCTGTTGCACTGTGACCAATATTTTATCCCTTCTATATGTGCAACCATCGTCTAGCTGGAGTTTCTTTTAGGACGACATCAAGTGCTAACAACATTTTTTGTTTAGGTACCTGCAATTAAAATTCCTTAACAAACATGCTTATATCGGTTAATATGTCATACCTAGGTGAATCATAGACATCTGTTCCAATCTAACACAAGGATCATTTTATGTGTGCACATCATCTAGTTGACACTTCATGCATCCTCTGCTGCCAATTCTCTAGACTTGATTCTAAATCCAATGTGCATGAACTAATACTTCTCCAACTCAGTGCACCATCCACTATTGGGTTGACATAATCCTCCATCTATGCAGCCATGTTATATAAATTGCCAATTTCGTTCCCTCTTTCTGTCTCTATGTATCTTTTTCCTTCTGATGGGTCAAGGGTGTAATAACTTTCAAACCTCCAAATTCAAATAACAACTCCCTCCTTTTCAAGTTAATGATTTCCTGATTATCAAAATCCCATTCCAGTCCCATCAATGCTGGATATGGTTGATGGTTGTCCATGATATCAATAACTTCAAACTCTATCATTCTACGCACCCCATATATGTTCATAGGTACTCCTATCAAATGACCAATCATGACTATTTTGTGCTTATTTGCGAGCCTTAATTGAACAAGAGACCACACTATCTTGGGTTTTCCCATCATCCCCCATGTCTTCTTCGGTAAACCATTCACGTTGGATCCCAAGTACAAGATTACATTATCCACATCATACTCCCCAATCTATGCATTGAATCTAAGTTCTTCATTGGTTCTCTTCCCATGTAATACCTAATTTACCATCCTTTGTATGACATAAGTTTCCCTTCCTCCTGTGCAGTGATAAATCATGTTATACAATGTACTCAGTGCAATTTCATCCTTCATTAACTCTACACAACTCCTCAAGAATTATGTTAGCGTTCTTACCTTTCGAGTTGGCTTCTTTGGCACAACACGATCTTCTGTATGAGGCACAGATGATGTTGATTATCCCCAAACCTATCCAAGTACTTATTTTCTCTCTTTTTGATATGTCTCCCTTTACTGATGAGGATCAAAATTTGGCATAGGCCCTGTTGACTTCCTTACCCATTACTCAGCTTGCTTTCCTCCATTTCTCATATCAACCTTTGTTCTAGATCCTCCATGCATAACAACTGCTATTCTTGGCCCTTCATTCCATTTTTCAGCTGATATCTTTTGCAACAAAACCATTTGTTGGTGTTGTGCACATGTTATAAGATCCTAGGTTTGAGTTATCTTTCGCCTGCCATTTCACAACTAGTCGAGGAAAATATTTTGTCGCATGATCCAATGCTATGGAGTATGTGTATGTTGTACATGGATTTGGGTATTCATGATCCAAGTGTCCCGGTTGATTAAAATTATAAAATATTATCGATTCTCTTCCTTCTCTACTGAAATTTCCTCTACCTCGACCTCTACCAAAGTTTCTTGTGTTCCCTTGATTGAAACATCTTGGATTTGTATGTTGTATAAAACCCCCTTCCGTTGCAACATTATCCTCCTAAATCGTGTACATATCTGATGTGCGTTCCCTCATCGTGTTGAATGAACGATAATCCTTCTCTTTATGTCCCACAAACTTGCATAAATTGCAAAAAATGTTCCTTGGTGTACTATGATACTTCTATATTAATGGACATTCAGTGGGATGATGACCCCATTTATTACATATCTCATAGTATCCCTCCCCTAGTAATGGATTCGACACTCCAACTACTAAATATTGCACAAATGATAGGAATTAGTCCTTATGATAGCCTTCATTTCTGCACTTGGTACACCAAACTTGTTCTCGTTTATCCTTCCATTTTGTAAGCTCGACCAATTGAATTGTCAACATAGCCAACTGCCTCTAAACTTGTGCCATTCCTCCACTGTCTCCTATCGAATATGACTCTAATTTCATTGCAATTTCCAATGCCTCAGGATGTGACACAACCTTATATTGAATCAATGGCCTGAAAATGTGTGGTATAAGCCTTGCAATAAACCATTCTTGATGTTGTTGATCTGGGATTTGGAAATTTAGTCTACCCATCACATCCTTAAATCTCTGATCAAAATACCATACCGAATCTATTTGTACCTATTTAATCTCCTTCAGTTCTCTGAAGTACTATGACTCTGACTTTGGATTCTTGAACTCTTTCAACAGTGCTTGCCTTATCTTAGCCAAATTCCTGACCTATATTGTAGGCGTGATACTCTGCAAATTCATATACCATACTAGCGAACGACCTATAAATGTTGTCACCAATTGCGCAATATTCACAACCTCATCCTATACATTCTTAGCGGCCCAAATTGTTTTGTAGACAAACAAATGTTGTTCTGGATTTTCTGACCCTACTCCCTGAAACTCAGGAAGTCTAAGAGTATTATCTACCCCTTCCATGTTGATTTGTGCAGTCCCTCCTCTTGGTGATGTTGGTTGACTCTGATTCTGACTTTGACTATGCACTACTTCCACTATTTTGACTGCTACTACTCTCTCCTACTTGGCTAACTACGATGGATTTGGATAATTATTCAACTTTTATTTCTGATTGTGGTGATGCACAAAGGGTCCTGGATTCGACACAGGACTCATTCTGAGTAGGACTTAATGAATCTTATATTATTGGACTGGACTGGAACTCCTCTTCTTCTCCTCTTATATATGGTATCTCCATGATTTTGACTATTGCACAAGGTTCTCTCCCCTCTGGCTAATTGTGCATATCTATTTTCCTAGGCCCAATCTATTGTCTCTTGTACCTCCTTCCTCCATGCAATAATCCAAAATCATATTCTATCTCTGGTATACCCTATTCTTGCATCCTCAGTCCCTTTTTTCCCTCTTCACTGCTTCCTTCATTCTCTCCTATTATCAGACTATCTTCTTGTCATCCCCTGGTTCCCTTATGTGCGCAAACCTCTTTAGCCTCTAGATTCCATTATCATCACGTGTTTGTCACAGAATAGAATTTTTATCCACGTACCTAATGATTTCAAGAACCTCTTTCACGAACCTTTGAAAAATTCCCTTTCTGCAACACTGTATCATTGAATGCAATCTACTGCAAACTCTGTAATATATCCTCCTAATATGCTATCCAACCAAAAATCCACTGCACAAGTAGTTGGGTTACTTACAAAATTCAACTGTCTTATGAATTCAGGAGTCCAACTCCTCGATGTTGTTTCCCTGAACCTTCCAGTTTTCTTCACTATTTTTTCTAGCCACTCAGTTAGAATAATTGGAAATTCACCAAAGAAAATTTCATGCAGATCTGTGTACACATACATTTGCATCCATTTCTTGTCACTCATCCGACGATTCCTATTCTCTTGTAGTGAAAAATCTTGTTCCTTTATTTCCAACTACTCTGTGATCTCCTTCTTAGTCGACCTCCAAAACATTCCTTTAATCACAAATTCTTGGTCGTGGAAACAAAACCATTTGTTGGCGTTGTGCATAGGTTATAATACCCTAGGTTCGAGTTATATTTTACCAACAAGACCCACAAGACACCATCCCTTTCGGTATCACCTTCTTGCGTAGATGAAGTCTCACCCGAGGTATCTATTGGAACTGTGAGAGCCAAGCTTTTGCAGTATTGAGGGAATGGGAGGTAGCTATCATGTTCATTCTTCTTTATAGTTAATGTGCACGAGATTCTATCCTTGTTTCTTATTAACTACTTAGTGATCCATATTTATATATATTTCATTTTTGTACTAGTTATGAATATTATACCATGTTTAACCATAAGAAAAATCTATCTACGATGCATTCAGACATAATTCATAATAAAACATATGAAAGATAGAGAACATAAGATTCAATATCATCTCTTTGACATTTCTTTATTGATTTCTCTCATCAACATACTTTTACATTCAAGAACTCTAGAACCCAATCATGTAGAGGAACCATAGTCGAACCAACTACATAAGGAACCAACCATATTGAGGAACCCCTATTTTTCCAACCCGTTACATATTTATACAAAAATATAGGGATACAAACCCTATTTTGTTCATCCCAAAAATACCCCATTACAATGCATACTCCCCTTAGCTAACAGGATGTTCGTGATGTTTTTCTCTTTGCAAGATGATTTTCTATTGTTCTTCTATTTTTGGAATGTCGAGTTGTCATCCTTATGTTGTGCTTTATTCTATCTCTTTCTTGCTTTATCCACTATCATCTTTATTACTCTGTCCGTGTGTTGTCTTCCTCCTACGTACTTTCCTCCTTATACACACTATCCTCCTAGATGTACCTTACTTACGCACTCCCTAGATTTCATTCTTCTTCCATGCACGTTTCCTATACTTAATATTTTTTCTCCAAAATTGTATCAAAACTGCAAAACTGTTTCCAAAATCATCTGTCCAACAGGTGGTACCCAAGGGGAAGGTGGTTATGTATTGTTAGTTGAATCCATTCAATGTAAGGTGGACTAGGTCCACCATAATATTAAATAAGGACCATTATGGTAGTTAGATATAATAAATATGATTTCTAGAAGATTCTTTCTCTATAATGTTCCAAGAAGATAGAGAATACTATATAAACAAGTGTAAGCAATGCATTGAAGCATGGTGAAAAAAATTGTGAATTTATAAAGAATATCTTGAGGAGTGTTATCCTTCCATAAGCATTAATATATGGTGTTACCCTACCTCAAGGTTTTTGTCTATTTCTTGTGTTCAATGAATGGTTTGGTTTATTATTGGTTATTTGTGAAGTTATATTTGTAGATCTATTGAGGTATATAACGAAAATCATTTTTTTTCCCTGCCCTAAACCCACCACACCTACCCCTCAGTCCACTCTTCTCAAGGTAAAAAAATTAACATGGGTGAAAATGGATGAACTCCAACTCAAGTGTCTTTGCTATAAATGTGATGATAAATACTTTCCAGGGCACAAGTGTAAATAACAAAAACCTTTTATGGCCATTTCAAAGGATGTTTCTAATGAAGATGTTGAAGTTTCTCCTAAACCCAAGCTACCTGAAATAGATATTCTTATGTCACCCTCTGATCCTCCCAAAGTTGAATCACTGATTTTGCTGAGTGCTCTCACTAGTTTTTCTGCTCCCCAAACCCTCAAATTGATTGGTTACATTAAGCATAGGAAAGTCATCATCCTAGTTGACAATGGCGACACTCATAATTTCATTCATTGTTGCCTTTATCAAGAAGTCAATTTCTATATCCTTGCTGTCCACAATTTCCAAAGCATGATTTCCAATGGTGGTTCCATGAAATGTGGGGGGAATTGTGAAAATATGTGCCTACAAATTGGTCAGTATAATATGATATATCACATGTTTTATATTGACATGGGTGGTTGTGGAATTGTACTTGATTTTGAACTGTTACACACTCTTGGCACCATAACCATGGATTTTAAGGATTTAATGATGCAATTCCAACAAGAAGCAAAACAATATAACGTCCAAGGCATTACAGTAGGATCTCTGGAGATCATCAGTTCCCACCGCATGGAAAAGTTACTCAAATAAGGTCATTTTGGCATCATTTCCCAACTCCATTTCATTCAAGTAGTTGAGACATCCCCGAAACACCTCGAACTTCAAGCTATCCTTTCCCTCCATCCCATTTTTTTTCAAACTCCCCATGGCCTTCCCCCTCCTGTAGAGACCATGACCATTCCATTCCTTTAATTCCAAGTAGTCTTCCTCACAATGTTATCCCTTATCATCATCCCTTTGCTAAAAAGGATGAAATTGAAAAAACTATCCAAGAATGGTTAGAAACAGGTGTTATCCATCCCAGTACCAACCCCTATTCTTCCCTTGTTGTCATGGTCCTCAAGAAGGAAGGAACCTGGTGCATGTGTATTGGCCCTACCTGACTTCAATAAGAATTTTGTCTTGGAATGTGATACATCGGGGAGAGGAATCTGGGAAGTATTCATGCAATATGGATGAACTTTGTCTTTCAAAAACAAACAATTGTTAAACCAACATTTGGGACAATCAATTTATGAAAAGGAAATGTTGGATATTTTTCATGTAGTGGATCTTTGGTGTCCTTATCTATTGGGACAATGCTTCCAAATTAAAATGGATCATCAAAGCCTCAACTACTTCCTGGAACAAATAATTTCATCCCCAGAGAAACAAAAATGGGTGACCAAGCTGTTTGGATATGATTATGATATTGTTTACAAGAAGGGAAAAGAAAATGTGGTGGCTAATCCTATTTCTAGGAAATATGAAGAAGATAGGTCTCTCTTTTCCCTCTCATTCATTATCACTGATTGGGTTTAGGATGTTCAAAAGGAATGGTTGCAAGACCCAAATGTTTCTAGTCTAATCCAAAAACTTCAACAGGATCCCCAAGTTGATCTAGGGTACTCTTGGCACAATGAAGTGTTTCTCTATAAAGGTCTCTTGTATTTAAGAAAACATTTGACCCTTAAATCCAAGGTTCTCTCTGAGTTTCATGCTTCACCTATAGTGGCCATTCAGGTTTTACCAAAACTTATGAATGTGACAAACATTCTTTCTTCTGGGACAGTATGAAATAGGACACCCACACCTTTGTGAGAGAATGTAATACATGTCAATGCAATAAGGGAAAGACTGTCAAACCTCCTGGCACACTCCAACCACTTCCGATTCCACCTACTATTTAGATAGATATTTCTATGGATTTCATTGGTTGCTTACCTAAATCAGGCTATAATTTCATCATCATGGTGGTAGTGGATCATCTTTTCAAATATGCTCATTTCTTTGCTCTTCAACAATCATTCACAACATCCAAAGTGGCTCAAATTTTTATGGATAATATCTTCAAACTCCACGGAATGCCTCATTCTATTGTTTCTAACCATGACCCCACTTTTACTAACAATTCCTGGAAATAATTATTTAGGCTGCAAGGAAATCAATTGCATCTAAGCGAAGCCTATCATCCCCAAAATGATATCCAAACAGAAGAAGTCAACAAGTGTTTCAAAACATATTTAAGGTGTTTTTCCTCTGATAGACAACATCCATGAGTTCTGTTATTGCTCCATAATTTCCTAAGGCTATGAAAGAAATGACAGAGGTAACCACAAAAGCACTTTGGAAGCTGGGATCTAGACCTGCTAGCTTCAGAGAGGGAGCTCTCTATAAGATTTAAGTTTTTTTAGATTAAAATATTAGGCTAGTTATGATAATTCAGGGTTTTTTGAGTTGTTGGATTGGAACAATGAAGATAGGCCATTGGGAAAATGGAGTCACAATTTTGAATTGATAAACTGAAATCTTAACAGGATGATATTGTAGGGAAAGGTAGGAAAATTCATCGGATCCTCTAAGATATGAGGTGTGGATGAGATGAAAAGATCTATAAATCCAATTAAAAACAGAGCAATTAAGAATTCTAATTTTAATCTTCAGCAAAAAAAAAAAAAAAAAATTCTAAAACTAGAGACATAGTGTACATTTAAACAAATTATGTTCTTTATCTTCTTAGAATAATTCAGGATTTAAAGAACATGGTGATAACAAAAGAAAACAAATTGACAAGGAAAAATTGCACTTCACCAATGAATATGACACAAGAGTCCTGCAATAATTGTAATGTATTACTGAAAAATATGATCAATGGTGTCTCTGTGGGATGGTTTACAATACCCGTCCTTCTTCCTCAAAATAGGCCCCAATGCATTATAAGTCTTATTACAACATATTTATATATTTTCTTCTAAAACTAATATCAAATTCCAAAAGGAGTTGATTTACAAAATATTCTCCGACATTTTCTAGAAAAATCTGAATAAAATTTATTACAAACATGTAGATATTTTCAAAATATAACTAAGTACTAGGAAGTGAATACTATTTTTGAGTTTATGTTCAGACTTTTAGATGAATTATTGTAGACTGGGGCTATTTTTGGAAAAAGTCTGCATTATAAACTTAAAGATAAAATAATATCTCTAATTTATTTGCTGGAAATCTTGAACTGACTACAAGTATCGTGCATTGAAATATGGAATTGGTTCATTGACTGTTGATCTTCTGCTGCTAGGTGTCTTCATGACCTTGAAATCCATAACGAGGTTGAAACTATCTCCACAAAATCTACATACTATCCTCTCAATCTGATTTCTTTTCCATCTGTCCCTTTGTGCTCTATTTCTATCACAAAATATTTGGAAAAATTAATAATAAAATTTCCAAATATTTTGATTAAATCCTTAAATGAATTTCATAATTTAGAATTTCAATATATTTATTTAAATAATTTAATAACTTGTTTTTAAAATCCATGGTTTGTTTTCCAAATCCATGGCTTGTTTTCCCTTCACATGGATTAACAAAGCCACGTGTTGTTTTTTTTTCTAGTTGGTAAAGTATTTTCACTTTTCCCTTTTACCCATGTAAACTTATTTCACATCTGTGAATCTCCTTTTACTTTCACCATGTAAATTATTTTTACCTGCACTGGTGAATCTTGTTTTACTTTCACCTGCAACTGTAAATTTATTTCACCTTGACCTCTTTTACGTTAGTCTCCCATCTAAAATGAATTTACATGAATCTCATTTTTTCTCACATGTACATTAGTTTCATAAACATATTATAAAATGCATTTACATGAATCTCATTTTTTTCATCTGTACATTAGTTTCATAAACATATCTTCTTTTACTTTCACCATGTAAATTATTTTTACTTGCATTGGTGAATCTTGTTTTACTTTCACGTACAACTATAAATTTATTTCACCTGGGCCTCTTTTACCTTAGTCTCCCATCGTAAAATACATTTACATGAATCTCATTTTTTCTCACCTGTAAATTAGTTTCATAAACATATGATTGCAAAAGTCTCCCTCTATTTGCTCTTGTAAATTCATTTTCTTGCACTCGTGAATTCATTTCCCCTATTGCCGTAAATTTCACCGTGTCTGAATTCTCTCCCTTATCCATATGTAGAATCAATTTGTAATATATCATCCAAGCTTTTGAATAACCCAAGCTCTAACTCCAAAAAAATCCAATTAATCCACGTAACCATTAACCTTCCCTGCAATCATTATTAAATGCAATAGGGAAAATGGTTTTTGTAGGGGGTAGATAGTAAATGATATGGGAATTTTAATAATTAAGTGCGGGGTGGGACATAGGATTTGAATTTTGGATTTATGACTTTGGCGGTCATAAAATAAATATGTTTCTAATGTTTTAGAGTTTGGATTTATTTATTATTTTTTAATTTTGAAAATTAATTCAAAAATAAATAATTTCTCACTTAGGCTTTTTTCTTTGTGGTGTTGATAATTAGATTTCATCTTGCTCTACCTTTTGATCTATATGTCGGTTTGAAGCACCATATATACCATTGGAAAGGTTCTCTTGAGAAATTTTCCATGAAAACACTTGCAACCTGATCTAAATTGAAATTTATATGAATTTTTTTTTTCCCAAAGATCCATGCTTTGTTTTGGCCATCAGACTACAAAAACTAAATGGTTGCTTGGATAAACAAACTTTTAGGCTATGAAACCTAGTGATTCATAAGTTAAACCTTACCAACAGATTTCCAAAATAGATAACTAAACAAACAACTTAACTATATTATAAGACCCTAATAGTGGCTCCAATGGGGATGGCATTCTCCGAGTGAGGTGCCAAAGAACACTGTAGACTAGTAACCTGATCCATTTGGGATGATCCCAAGCCTACAAACTGCTCTGCCATAAGACTTTTGAAACTCATAACCAATTGATAATCTACTCCAATCCTCAATTGAATCAAATTCACTTTGAAATCTAAACTATACTCTAAAGCTGAAATCTATGCTGCAAACCAAAATTGAAAAGAATGCTCAGAAAGTAAAGATTATTTATGTACACAATCCTACTCTAATATGATGAAGATAACTGTTGAATTAAGTGATCTCAAATTTCCAGTAAAGCCAATCAAATAATTGCTCACATAATTGGACTGCTTGTTTGTGCTTGAGCAGAGTAAACACTGGAATTTGTGATGGCAAGGGAAACTCATAATACTTCTTCTTGTCACAGTGAAGGCATGACTGCAAAATTAAACTGAAAAATATTTCCATATATTCATCCATAGTTTCATATAAATCTTGCTCTACCTTTTGATATGGATGTTGGTTTGAAGCACAAGATATACCATTGGAAAGATTCTCCTGAGCACTTTTCCATGAAAACATTTGCAACCTGATCTAAACTGAAATTTATATGAAAAAATAAATCTCCCAAAGATCCATACTTTGTTTTGGCCATCAGACTTAAAAAACTAAATGGTTGCTTGGATAAACAAACTTTTAGGCTATGACAACTAGCGATTGATAGGATAAACCTTACCAACAGATTTCCAAAATAGATAATTGAAAAAACAGATTACCTATATTATAGGACCATAACAGGTTTAGTGCTTACCTCTTGGGTATGTGTTATATTTTTTGTGTGGTTATAAGGAGTGTCCATTTTAGGTGGTTTTTCAACACATGGTTTTCGTCGATAGTTTTCTATTTCCGGTTAAGGAAGTAAGGTTTCTGACTATTCCAGGTTATTGGATTAGGGTTTTGGATGCTACAAGACCCTATATGTTTATTGTATTGTAAACAATGTATGGTGTGAATGAATATATAATATGATGGTTTTCCTGGTTTGGGTTTACAAGGGAAAAATCTCTATGTAATGTGTGTATCTACCATTGTATATTTTTTGTTCTTTTATTGAAAATATGTTTATAGTAAAATATTATACAAGGCTAAAATCTACATTTGGTATCAGAGCAATTATTGGATTCAGGGGGAAACATTTGTGGTCATGGGTTTGGCTTTAGACTGTGATAAGACTTGTTACAGTGGGAGATATGTAGTATTGTTTCTTCAAGTGAAAAGAAATGGCGAGCAGTTCGAAAATAGTGATCGAGAAATTTAATGGGAATTTTTTTGAGATGTGGAAGATCAATATTGAAGATATGTTAGTAGATAGAGATCAATGGATCGTGGTGGATCTAGGTACTGCAACTACAAGAACGTCAAAAGATGACTGGAAAAATTTGGATCAAAAGGAGAAGAGCACAATATGGTTATGTCTCTCAGATTCCGTATTACTGAATGTGTCAGGGGAAGCTACAACCAAGGAGTTATGGGATAAGTTGGGGAACTTGTATCCATCTAACTCCTTGGTAAATAAATTGTTCTTGTGGAAGAAGTTGTTGGATAACTGAGAGGGGGGGGTGAATTAGTAATAGCGTAATTATAATTTTTTTTCTTCAAATAATCCAAGTATTATATCATTGTAGAATTATTATCCAATAATGATCAATAAGAAATGAACAATCACACACATACACAATACACCAGTGTTTTATGTGGAAACCCAAATCGGGAGAAAACCATGAAATATGTTTCTTATATGTCTTGAAGAATTATATTAATTGGAAGCACCAACTTCCTTTGTTTTATAGCTGCAACTAGAAGGAGGCTCCAACCCCCTAGTTTCTCCGGCTACAACTTGAGGGAATCTCCAACTCCCCAATTCTCTAGCAACAACTAGAAGGAGACTACAACCCCCTATGTTCTTTGGTTACAACCGTAAGGTGGCTACAACCACATGTCCTTGCCCCGTCCAACCGCCTTGAAGTATAAGTAGAATGATGGAACCAATTCCACACTATCACTATGAGATATATCGTTGTAAACCTGTACCAATAAATCTGAACCATGGATCAACCATGCATCAACATGTACCTCAACCTGTAATCAACATGTACCATAAACAAGTGCATCAACCATGCACCAACCTGTACCATAAAAAATTGCAACCAACCATGTACCAAGTATGTACCAATCATGTGTCAACTACTCATCAACTATGAATCATCAATATGTACCAACATCATCAACTATACAC
>JZKD02S0494510.1:214845-227994 GCA_000966675.3 Picea glauca
TCTGTCACCCCTCTCTGTCATCATTCCCACTCCTCGCCACCCTTCCCGCGCGTTCCCCGATGACATCATACCTACCATGCACCATGACCTCCGCGCTGGCCCTCGTGTTCATCTCTCAAGATATCCAGTTACTCCAGGTGGCAGCGCGGGAATTCATCCGGAGCCCGAAATGATGAGTTGGCCTGACCATTTCCAATCCCAAGAAGCAGTTATTGAAGCGGTTGGTGGTGGTTAGACATCGTCTCCACCATAATGGGGACGTCCCACAAAAGATTAAAAGCACGTCGATTCGCCGAATAAACTGTCAGAAAATTGATCGCGTCTGCCATAAGTTGCACGACCATTCAAAGATCGCAGCTCCATGTTGTCAGAAGCCATGCAGACGCAAATCCTTCAATGCAGTTTCTTGGTTCTGCCGCTATGTTATTTCGAGTATATGTAGGCCTTTTTGCCATTTTTGTATCTATCGATGGTAGAGCGAAGCTCCCAACTGTAAAGTTTCAGCAAATACTCGGGTTTCCTGGTTATGCCTCTGTGTTTGAGATTTCTTAGTTTATAACAAATAGTTCTCCTTCTTTTCCATCTTTGTTCCATCTTTTGCCCGAGGATTCACAGTAGTGCAACTTGTTGCAATAAAGGATTTGTTGTGGCTTTGTCGTGCCCTCTGGTTATCTGTATTTGGATGTAAAAGGATTTTTCTTTCGAATGAATTTCTTCTTCAATCTGTTGCATACCTGATGTCTGTAATAGATCATTGCGCTCTTCTTGCGTAAATATTCCACCTATTCACCTTTACTACGACTCAATGTTTGGAGTTTATCAGGACCTCACTCTTTCATGCATGCCTAGTCTGGTTTCTGAGTTGATACGGGGCTGTTTTGAGTTTCCCTCCATTTGATCACCCTTTAAAACAAACCGTGACATTAAATCTGATGGGCTTCGGGCTCTGCTCCTACTAGCAATCCAGGAGTGACTTCCGGAAGCCAACAACGATGCAGGAGGCAACGCGAACTCTCCATATGTTTGGAAGAATTACCAAATGGAGGAGGACACAACTCTATGTAGAGAGAACAACTTCCTAAGGTCATATTAAATCCCAGAGCTTGGTGAACAAATGTAAGGATGTGATTTGTCCAAGGGTGACTCATTGTGCTGCCAACAAAAAGAAAATACCTTTCCCTTCCTCTTTTTGGGGCTTTTTTATTTATTTTTGTCTTTTTCAATATTTTGAAAAATTTGAAAAAGAATAAAATAATGATACGTTACAAAGGAGGAACGAGTGTCACAATCATACTAGTTCCAAGTGCAAGGAACACACTAATGTTCAGAGGAAGAAAATGTATGCAAGAAAAGGACACTTGGGAAAATCCCTCCATGGGTCAAGGTGTCAAGACACAGAAGAAAAAGTGCTACTAGGCTTGTGAATAAGGCATTCCTCAAATGGTCCAGTTGAGGGAAACATGGAGCCGGCATTAGACCAAATATGCAAGAATGCAAATGCGATTAACAAGACATAATGATAATGTCCTTCGATGTAATTTTAACAAGCCAAGAGAAGGTATGCTTGGTATTTTTTCATTTTTAGAGAGTCTGAAAAAACGTAAAAGGAGACTCTACTAGGGTACCTTTTTTGAAGGTAGTCTGGTCGGTTCGAAAAAGGGGTAAACTATCACCGAAAATACATCTATTCAAAACCATTTTAACGAGGGTGATAAATACAAGATCACTTGACAATTTTTTCATATTTAAGGAGTCTGAAAAAATATTAACTATGGACTTTGTATGAGATGTTCTTCTAGACCATTTTAACGAGTGTGAAGGAACAAGGTCACTCGATGATCTTTTCAATTTTAGGAAGTCTGAAAAGAGATTAACTATGGACTCCGTGGGGGTTCGTTTTTCATAAATTTAGTCCCTCAGGCCTGAAAAAGGGGTAAAATTATACATGAGAATACTCTTCTAGAGAACCGAGGCTCCTAGAGTATATCTTTGTTCGTATAGTTGACCATCTAGACCGAAAAAGGGGTAAACTACCATCAGATAGAAATGCCTTCAAATTTGAGTTTAGTGAGCGTGAAGGGAAACAAGATCGCTCAGAAATATTTTCATGTTTAGAGGGTCTGAAAAGGGCTTAAAAGAAGACCCATTGTTTTTTTGGAGTCCCAAGGGTGAGGTCAAGAGTGATAATGAATCATGCAAATGAGGCTCAAACTTGTAATTAGGACAAGACTAACAAGGACTCCCAAGCCTATAGTCATTAACGATGGCATGGACGCCAAAAATGCAACTAGGATCTACCTAGGGGATCCATGAAACAGGAGGCTCTACCACTAAATTACGACACTTCTAAAGAATCAATAATGGTTCTGCATCGCAACTTGGTGGGGTTGATCCTATGGAAAGGTGACAAAGACAGCTAGATACAACAAGTGGAGGTGGAATCCTAACTTAGATGCAACAAGTTGGAAAAATGTCTTTTTACCAAAGGACCTTAAAAATGCCCCAAATCTCCAAAAAGTTTCCAAATATCCAAAGTAACACTTATCGTAACAATCCATAAGAAAATCTTGGACCATACTAAATGATTTTCAGGCTAGAAAAAATGACAAAGGGGTCCAAAAAATGACAAAAAGGGGACAAAAAGTCTATAAATAGAAGCTGTCAGCTCATTATCACCATTGTTAATTTAGAAATTGACTAAAAATCCAAAAACACCCCTTTTTCAAAAGAGTTGATTCTAAGAGCTTCAGTGGACGAAACAAACTTCCGCTTGGACCAAGTAAGTACATATTAGCCCCTCTTGCATTTCAATTAGTCATTTGTGCATTTCTTTTTATTTTTTGGGGGGGACATTGACCTTTAAAAATGTTGTCCCTACGTATACGTAGGCTTTACTATGACAACCAACGTATGCACAAGTGTAGAGAAAATACAACACACATGCATACGCGATTGTGTATACTACAACCTGCGTATACCCTCCAATATGTTGAAAAATTTGAAACATGAAAGAGTTAACCCCCATGTGAACTTGTCAAATGAAGGATGTATGTTCAATGGAGGGAGATGGAGCATGAAGACATTGATAATTTGGTCAGAGAGGACCCTGATTCTACCATCGCATTGGCACAGTGTGGCTTGCTGAAATTATTCCAGTGTCTATTTATGTGGGCAAAACCTAGGCTGTTGAATGCCTTGATATATTACTCGCACCTAGATGAAGAGGCATTCATGCTTGAGGGAAAGTTGTTGACTCCAACAACTAAAGATATCTACTTTCTGACTAAACTCTCAAGGAGAGGGGAACTAGTCAAATTTCTAACGTTTCCCTCTGGGATTCACAATATAGAGGAGTTGATTGGACTCCATTGTGATGCTAGCATAGACAAAGTGGGCACACATGTGCCAATAAACAAGATTTATAACTTATCGCTGAAAGCGATAGTTTTTATCATTTGGCGGATCACTGGATCCATATATTTACATCAAGATTCCCACGCGCACATGAATTGTGTGGTTTAGTGCTTAAATGCACAAAATTTTGAATGGAGTACGACCTTACTAGACTGCATGAAGAGGCAGCTGACAGAGTGTCGTATGCAGAGACACAAAAAATTTGGGTTTGGGACTATTTTGTGTTCCTTTTTCTTTGAGAGGGTACCAAGTCTCAGCCCTAGAGAGATGCTATGAGGGCATGATCCCTCTGTCCTAGCGTTATGCATATGGGTGGCACTGTTTCCGCGACAGGGTGGGGGGAGGACTATTGAGGCCTTCGACAACAATTTTTTTTCTTGGTGGGAACGACAGATTCCAGCCATAGAAGAGTACCCCTATGCCAAGATCAACTATTCTAGAGATCCTGACATGCCTGTACCTCCCAGAGAGGAGCGATGAGAGATGGGTATTTTTTTTTTTGTTTTTAAAGTTATTTAATTTTTATGTTTTTTTTCATATATATCATGTTGTTCGTATACCAGAGTATTTGACACATATGTATTTGTTATGTGCATATGTGGGGCCGGTGCATCCAATAGAATTTACGAGGACTAGGTGGCATCCTCAACTAGAGGTAGGACCATCTGCAACCGGTGGACCAACAACACTAGTGAAAGCTCCAGCCAGAGAGGCTAAGAGAGTTTTGAGGTGGGTGGAGCAGAACCTCACCACTCTTACTCATACAGTTCCTATGGTAGAGATTGAGGATCTCCCACCGTCCATGCAGACTCACATTGTCAAGGTACCACAGACCTGGGTCCATATTTTTTGATGTTTGGCCAACGACGTTGTTCATTATGGCAGGGCCAACATGCCCCACCCTTAGTTAGGCTAGACTTCTTACATGCCAAGGGAACCTTTTGTATATTTTTGAGGGCATAAGCCCCGTGACTCTTTATTGGACACATATTGTTTTGAGGCAGTTGCACCCACCTATGTACTCTGATACTTTGTGATATATATATGCGTTTTTACATCTTTTTGTGTTTTATGGATTGTATTTATTTACAAATGTATTTACATGTGCGTGTGTGTGATTTTTCTTACATGTGTGCAATATGCCAATCTAATATATGATTATCTAGAGTATCTGTGATTTGATTCAATCTCCTAGGAGCATGGATATTCATAATGTAATCAAAGCTTATTTATAAGAGACGTACCCTAAGGAATCATTGGTGCAGAGTAGGATCATAAACATGGTAAACTCCATTTAATTGAGACATAACCAATTCAGCATCTAAGTAAACTCGAAGGTGAGATATACCACACGACAAAACGTCATGAAGCAACTCTAAGACTGCGTTGTATTCAACAACATTTTTTGTGGTGTCACCTAAACATATACCTCCTGAAGATAGCAACTGGCCTTGAGGTGTGAAAATCACCCAAGCCGCGGAAGAAAGCCTCCGAGTGTGCCATCTAGCATCGTCCGTGAACCCAATGAACACCTCTGATTCACCTGACATCTGCCATAGTGAAAAATATGACATAAAAAATGACACATCCATAAAACTAAAAAGCTAAAAACTACAAAAACAAATGTACAAGAACTATACATATGTTACAAGAAGTGACCTGAGGCGACCCACCTATGAGTAATACTTCTTGAGGTAGAGCCCATTTCTAGGCTCCGCCAAAGAATTTCCCTCAAAATCCACCGGACGATAAGCATCCTTCTTTAGAACCTATTTTACGATGAAAGGTTCGAACCACATGGGTTTTAACTTTCCTGCCCCCAGGGGGTCCTTATCTTGGTCATAGACTAAGACAAGGTCGCCTTCAGAGAAAATCCAAGGATGAATGGACCAATCATACTGACACTTAAATTTTTTCTTGTGAGCCTCGTTCGCCAAGGCCAAATCATGACACTTCTCATTAAGATACTTGAGGTATAATAAATGTTCTTCAAGCAGTGAAGTATCTGGCAATAAATGTACTGCCAACTTTAGAGACGAGATTTCACACTCTATGGGAAAGACTACTTCCAGCCTGTAAATGAGTTGAAAAGGTGAGAAATCGGTTGCAGTCTTAATAGACATTCGGTAGGCCCATAATGTCGAGTATAACATCAAATGCCAATTTGACTTGGACAAATTGATTGTTCCCTGTAGAATGGTCTTAAGAGATTTATTTACAGCTTCCACCTGACCATTCATCTGTGGGTAGTAGGGTGATGAATCTTATTGCCTCAACCCAAGATTTGATGTTAAGTCAAGCATCATTTTATTCTGAAAGTGGATTCCATGGTCAGTGACAATCTCTCTTGGGATGTTGAACCTTGTTATAATCTAGTCAAACAAAAAGAGAGATGCAGTCTCTCCATTGTCTGTGAACGTTGGCATAGTGTTGACCCACTTGGTGAAGTAGTCTATTGATACGCTGATATAATGATGCCCCCTTTATTAAAGGGGGTTGCATGTAGTGTAATCAATCGCCCACTTGGTGAAGGGACCAATGGTAATGACGAGAAACATGGGAGTGGGGTGTGTCCTCATCTTCCAAGAGAAGATTTGACACTAGTGGAACTTCTTGATTGATTCAACACAATCTTTGACTAATGTCGGCCAAAAGTAACCGTCTCGTAGAATCTTTTGGGTTGTTACCAACCTAGATAAATGACTGCCACATTCTCTAGTGTCGAAATCGTTAAGCACAATTTCTTCTTGTTCATGAGTGAGACATCAGTGAAGGATGCAATCTACACCTCAACGAGACAAAGTGTCCTCGAGTATGAGATAGTTCTTGGCCTGATGGTGTATACGACAATGCTCATCACGATAAGTAGAGGCGGGGAACTTCAAATTTTGGAGATAGATAAGTACATCTCCATACCAGGGATCCAAAGACGTGATCACAAACATGTCTCCTTTAATAAGAGACTCTTGAGGCATAACATCACCTGAATTGAATGGAAGTTCCGAGATGAGTTCTGCAAAGACCAATGACTTTTTAGATTTCGCCAAAAAAAAATCTAAGTCAAATTCCTGGAGGAAAACTATGCATCTACTGATATTTCTGCCAATTTTCTCATCGTGTTAAAACATACTGAAACAGATTCACAATGGAAATGACGGTGGTCTTGTGAAACAAGATATAATGATGAAACTGTTGGACAGCATGAACTGCTGCCAACATAATGTTTTCAACATGGGAATAATTAAGTTTCGGTCCAACCAGGCCTCAACTCAGGTAATAAATGACATATTATGAGAGAAAATAATCCTCCTAAACCAAGACCATACCGATGGTCGACTCTACTACAACCAAGTACAATAAGAAATCTTTATTCTAATTGGGTGGCTGAAGTAGAGGGGCAGTCATGAAGGCACGTTTCAATGCTTCGAGAGAGCGTTGAGCGGATTCATCCCAATGAAAAGGAAAGTCCTTCTTTAGTAAACGCATAAATCCCTTTGTGATCTTGACATATTTTACGATGAAACGTCATAGAAAGTTCACTTTTCCCTATAAACTTTGAAGCTGAAGGATTGTGCACGGTGGAGGCAACTAAACTGTTGCCTCAACTTTGAGAGGATCGACCATGATCCCTGTTGTTGAAACTATGAAACCTAGCAGACGATCCGACGTCACGCAAAAACTGCATTTGTTTGGATTCAAGTGAATCCAGTAGTAGTGACATCGTTCAAAGATAAGTCATAGGTGTGTGGGATGATCATCTCTCTTACGAGATCGTGATGCTAAATCATCTAGGTAGGCCTTGACTATATGCTTGAGATCGTGGAAAGAAAAAGACATGGCCTGTTGAAAGATAACTCCAACATTTTTCATACCAAAAGGCATCGTTCGATAAGTGAATGTTCCCCATGGGAAAATAAAAGGGATTTTGTGTTGGTCTTAGGGTTTGATCTATATCTAATTGTATCCCAAATAACCATCCATGAAAGAAAAGGCCTCACAACCTGCACATTCATCGACTATCTGGTCAATAAATGGTGTGGGGAAATTATCCTTTGGACATGATTTGTTCAAATCACGAAATTCCATACATATGTGAATCGTACCCTATTTGTTTTCCTCTGGAATGGGATTTGACACCCATTGAGTCAAATGGATGGGGTAGATAAAACCTTCTTTGAGCGGTTTCTCTACTTCAACCTTAATAGTTGTTGATTTCTTAGGATAGACTAGATGAAGCTTCTGTTGGACCATCTTAGCATCATAATAAGTCATGATTTTGTGTTTAACGATTCTTGGATCAATTCCTGGCATTTCCTCGTAAGACCAGGCAAAAATGTCTCGAAATTATTTAAATAAATTCATGTATATTCGAATCTCCTCAGGGGAATAGTTAGCTCCGACGAGAATATTCTCTACGACACCATGGATTCTGGAGATATCAATAGGTATTGTGTCAGCGATGGTTGCGATATTACCTTCGACATAAACAACGTGTGTAACCAAGGGATTAATAGGACAAGTCCTATCTCCAGTCATAGTCAAAGTGAATTCTCCTGCTTCAATTCTTCTTAACTCTGTGAGGAAATAATATTTGTGATGGAGATCATCCCAGGGTCTATCCGAATTAGTCATTTCTTCAATAATCGCTTCATCTAAAGGAAAGACTAAGTCTAAAGAGTTTGTATCGATGAGGGAACCTTGAGCCCAAGTAATCTCAAGAATTAGATCTAACTCATGTGCGGGTGTCAGATCAGAGTTGGTGGAAGATTGATGGACTATTGAGTACGCAACTTCCACCATACAAAAGGGAATGGCCATACCATGGTGCCCTGTCCCTTCCATCGTGGTTGATGGGGAAGGAAGAGTCCACAGATCATTGAATTAAGTCGTACAAAATGACGAGACTTGGAAAATTTCAACCTTAGGTTGGTTTGAAATGAACTTAACATCGTCGGAAGGAGGTGGGTAATAGAAAGTACACATCAAAGGTGGGCATAAAAAAACCCCTATGTTGACAATGTTGGGTTGAGGGTTGTCAATCATTGAGACCATGGATGCTCCTGATGAAGGGTCAGGACAGGAGAAAGATAAATGGTCAATGGTCACTATATGACCCTTGTGTGGAAACAACAAGACCCGGAAAACTATAGCGACCACTACTTTCATATCATAGTTCCAACTCCTTCCTAACAAGTGATTGTAGTCGAGAGATGCATCGACCACTTCAACATTGATGCACACGGTCTTCCCCCCTAACTGCACGGGAAAAGAGGGGATGATTCCATGTGGTCGGAACAAACAACCATCAAATGTGGTAAGAAGAGTAGGTGACAGAGACAAAACAGGTTGACCTATGGCCTTCCAGCATGCCAAAGGCATTACGCATGTCAAGGCACCCTCATCAACCACCACGCAGAAAATATTCCAAGTAAATTTTTTTTTGGGGTAAGTCACTACTATTTGAAACACTAGGTGGTAAGGGAGATGAGGTTTTAATTTAGTTGTATCAACCATGATTGTACCTAGATTACAAGTCTCAACAGATCCTAGGGTGGCTAACAGAGCCTTTCTCTAGGAAGGGAAGCTCTAGAGGAACTCCAAAGAAGACATCACACAAGGGGTTTGAGACAAATCCTCCACCACAGAGTAGTTCTGGGTGGCCCTTGCATTTGGATTGTGAAAATATTGTTTGAACACACCTTTTGGGATGTGTGTCATTATTTCTCCCAATGTCTTCATGATCTGGAGAGAAAGAGGTGGGTTTTTGGATTCTTTACTCTTCTCAAAGGTGTTTGGCATTCCATAATCATGTGCTCTAGTCGATATATAGGCATCACCTTTCATCATATACACATTTGGGGATGAAGAATTACTCAAAGATGAAGGGGGTCCTTGACTGCCCCCTTCCATGCTCAGAGAGGCTTGAGTTAAATTTTTCCCATGTTGAAATGGGTTTGTTAACACAATAGGCTACTGTTGTGCCAATAAATTTTGGGCCTCCACAAGCCGAGGGCACTAGTGAGTCAGGTGGTCCTCCGTGCGTAGGTTACACAGATACTTTGACTTCTTCTCTTCAGTGTTTACCCCACCAACATTAACAGTAGGTTTCTTACCCCCCTTACCCTTCTTTCATTGTTTCTTCTTTCCTTCAGGCTGTTGGGTGGCCTTTAGGTTAGTCAATTGCACACTATGTACATCCAACGTTTGGGTAGGGGGAGCACCCAGACCAATGGTCTGGCTGGCCTCTTTCTGCTGCATCGACAATTGTTGCAATTTTTTTGATAGTTGTTTAGCGAGCTTCGCTTGTGTTGAACCAACAATACCATTGTCATGTGGTCCAACTCTCTATCTGGTATTGTCAAGTATTGATCGTGGTGCATATGGCAAAATTTCATAAAGTAAAATAGACTGAGAGTAAATCAACTCTAGCTGTTGAGATCTCATTATTGCATATTCTTTGAAAAACACTCCCGAAATTGCTAGGTCTTTGGATAACTAGGGTACCAAAGACTTAAGGAACCACTCAAGCAGGAATGTTGGTGGGACTAGCACTTTTATCAAACTCTTCTAGTGTCTCCATTCTCAGATGTGATTGAAGATATGATCCACCTTTGTCTTCTCAAAGTTGGCCAACAATTCAGTGTCGGCATCATATCTCATAGGTAATTGGAAATGGTTTAAGAAATCCATTGCCAATTCATTGAAGGAAGAGTATCTTGAGTGGTTGATCTCAATGTACCATTTCAAAACACTCCCAATGAGAGTGCATTGAAACAAACGAAACTGGATGGATTCGTCTTTCAATGAATTAGATGAGCACCAAAGATGGAAGGTAGTCACATGATCGCCTAGATATTCATTAGGCTTGGCCTCAAACTTTGGGATGTTTGAAGGTAACTTGGTTGGCATAGGAGGCCAACATGGATCATGACAGATAGGGTCATTCAATAACCTTGTCAATTTTGGCAAGTGCAGAGTTTCCAGAAACGGTAGTTTGGGCTGTTGAATGTGACCAGGGAAAAAGGGGCATGGAGTTTGGCTGGCACTGAGTTGTCAAGAAATGTTAGGTTGTTGGCCAGGGTTCTAGTAATAAACATGGACTTTACCAGTGTACGGATTCTTCACTTGTTGATATGTCATCAACCGACTCCTGTAATAGGAGATGAATGGCTAGGCTTGTGTCACATGCCAAGGATTTTGGGAAAGGTTTCCCCCTATCGACCCACCAAGCATAGGTGTTGAGCCTTGCCCAGGGTTCCATTGGATATGGAAGGGTTTTCCCCCTATCGAAATCCCTGACAAGGGAACTGATCCTTTCCATGGATTCCATGGTCCTTGTGAGGAAGGAATTCCTAAGTTTCCCCCCTGTGCAGGAATAGTACCATGTACAGGATTTTGTTGTCCATAATCAGGGCTAGCCTCATCCAAGAAGGAAGTCAATGAGAAATAATTGTTACCAAATGAGTCAAACAAAGAGAACAGTGTCGAACCAACTGACATGTTATAAGAAGGAATTCCTTGACTACCTGCTCCAAACGAACTAAAATTTACATTTGGCCTGACGGGATGTTGGTGAGCATTTTCAAGCGATGGGGATGAAGGAGGTATATGAACCCCTCCATAAGGGAAAACATTATAGGAAACTGAAGTGCTCCCCATGGATCCTTGTAGAGGAGCGTTGGAGCTCCCTACCCCAAGAACTAAAGTCTGTAGAGTGGAGAAGGAAAGTATAGGGCTTGTACCAAAGCCAGACATCCCATATGAGAATGGAGGGCCTGTCACGTTCTGGGTAAACGAAGCAGTGATCATCTCCATAAACGGAATCAAACCATTTCTCGAGGTATATGCAGTCGAGACCATAGTGGCCCGAACTAACGATGGTTGGTTAGGAGGTGGAACACCCCCTGTAGTGACAGCCGTGGAGGGAATATGGGAATTCCCTGAAGAATTCACAACATTTGGTTCCATTGTTTCTTGTGACACTATCAGGTGCTCGTAAGGATAAACCTGTACAATGACGGGCATCGATAGATCAATGTTTGGAGTTTCGTACAGACCAAGAGCTTCTTCTCCAATGTATGAAATGGTTGGTTCCTCTAGAATCAAATTTTATTCTCTTAGATATGGGTTGGGAACAGTTTCTTGTGACCTGGTCACCTCAAAAGACCCTTGCTGGTCTAGTCTTCACCTTAGTAGTGGCGAGGGTGGCTCCAGATTGACCGGTGGCAGGCCAAGAAGCCTTCATGACCAATGATGCTCCTGATCCTCCACTATGTGAGAAGATCAATGAAACACTATGGATTTCTATTAATCATTCAAGAACCAACACACACTAGAAAAAGTTCCTATGAGATAAAACAAGCAGTCACTAGCTAGTTGGAAGAACAGTTACAACAACCAACACTAGAGAAACTTACCAGTGCAAGTGCAACTTGAATATGGAAGCACCCTCTGGGTAAAATCTACAAATGGTGGCCTGATGTCTATCCTAGGTAACATGGTATACCCCTACAGTCACCTGTGTAAGTCACTATAATGATAGGCAACTAGGTTGCTGGTGCGCAAACAATCACCAGGCGGGTACAGTTGACAGTCGGGTGGACTGCAATGAGAAGGGTATCAATCCCGAAACCTATAAAGGGTATTGAAATCAAGTGTTATGGAAGACAAATGAAGACCTTGAATATATTTTATACCCACGAAGCTCCATGGAAAATGCAATCAATGTAATCCCAGGATAAGCCCTCTATATGCGTTCCCCACTACGCTGTGTCTAGCTTTGGAGGGGTTGTATCCGCTACCTTTCCTCATGGGACCTTGTGTTTATCCCCTGTGTTAGAGGGGGGTCTCATATAAATTTCACAATACTCAACTTTTATCACTCCCTAGCATAGRCTCTTATGTTTTTTTTTGTAGCCTTGAAGAGTTTCCTCTCCAATCCTAAATCAAGGCTCTAGCCTAGACTAGTTGATGGACCCTACAAACATAAAGTCTAGTTGATTTTAATTAATCGTTAATTTTTGTGCTTGTCTTAAGTCAAAGGAAGTGGAAATGAAATGAGTGATGTGTTTAAGATATGAAAGAGAAGAGAATATACTGAAACTGAAAACAAACTACTTCCTCTTCACAAAATCATATTCACACATTTAAACTCTTTAACCAACTTTTCAAACTATTTTATTTTCTAAGATCTTTTAACAGAAAACTCAAAACAAGATTTCGCTCGAATACGAGCTACTTGTTGTCCTAATTCAATCAGAAAAGAACTTATGAAAGCATTATTTTTCCTGGTGCTAATGCAAACAACCAACTACTTGACCAAACAAAGAAAGTGATTTTTAAATTTTTTTGATTATGCTTCCAAAACAAGAAAATTTAAAACAGTATTCTTTTCTTCTTTTCTGAAGCAAAAAAGGAAAAAATAAAGACAAGACAAGACCAATAAATTAATCCTGGCCTACCACAGAGTGCGGGGAGTCACTGACAAAACCAAAGAAGGAAGATCAGAACAGACTCACAATCTCATCCAAAAACCTCATAAAGCAAAACAAGAAATATTTCGAAGAAAAAGAAAGCTACACTAAAGTCAAACCTAGGCTACTAACTGCTATGACAAAGACTAGGGATAGATCAAGAAAACCCTGGAGAAGTGTGACTCCTGATAGGGAAGAGGATGACTACCTCTTCTAATATATATATATATATATATATATATATATATATATATATATATAT
>JZKD02S0494510.1:256318-266786 GCA_000966675.3 Picea glauca
GGTAATGAATAAATGTTGAATGCTAATTGATGAGTTTTTGTGCAAGAGGGAAGTTTTGGGAAAAAGATCCCCACACTCATTCACCCCCCCTCTAAGTGTGGTAGGTGTGTCCAACTATATTGTATTATATTAAAATGAGATTCTTCTTAAATTGATGCCTCATTTTTGTTATACAACTACATGTTTCCTTTTTCTTCTTTCCGTACACTGTCTCCTTTAAATTTGACTCAGATACTAGAAAAGGCCTTTATTTCTGTTATATTATTAATTCATAATTTGGAAGTTCTATTTTTATAAATTCAAACCAGAAATTTGCGACCCTTGAAAATATTATTGATTTACAAAAAAATAAACTCCCATCTTTCATGACTATTCCAGTTACCTGATAGCCCAATATAGAACCCGATTTGTCAGATCAAACAAGCATTGTGTTAAACCTATTCAATACCATCTTACAAACAACAAATACACGGGTAGAACTTGAAAGATCGTGGGCTTCAATTGAAAGGGATATTAGCACTCAAGAATAATGGGAAGCTGGATAGAGACAGTTAAGGAACCAACCGTGATCTCGGTTTCCTTTCAACTAGTTCTTTTTACCCATTAATTATCTCTACCTTTTTTGGATGCCTTGATGGTATAATTTAGAGCCTTAAAGTATAAACTCAGGAACGACAGAAGGTATGATCAACAACCAAACCATTGCTATTTTAATTTATTTAGGATCTAGTCATAGTTATATAGATCCTAAGATGGTGGAAATTTTTCATTTTCCAAGAAGCAAGCATGGAAAATGTTGGTTGGTGCAACTGGCTATCGGAGCCAAAAGAAAAGTTATTGAAATGGTTAAGTGTTTTATTATGGACATGAATGGATTGAACACCAGGGAAGATTTGAATATCTTTCCTTTAGGTTCCTATGATTGTCTAATTGGGATGGATTCGTTGGACCAACATCATGCTATCCTATTTCTGTTGTAGGTTAATCCCCCTGAAGACAAGTGGATTTCCTCTTGGTCTCTAGACTCCTAATTCCAAGACAGAAAAGTGCTTAACATGGACACTAACTTCCTTTTATATCTAAACAAGCTAATAAACGAAAGATAAGGAGAATATATGTACCTTATTAGCGATGTTTGTCCTTGCAAAGTCTTGGCTGAGCTTCGGTCTTGAACTCCTTGATAGGTCCTGTAGGAAAAACAAAGATACAATGGACTTCCTACTCCATTGATATTATCTCAAATATAGATCCATCTACTACAGACAAACTTATATGCAACAAGCATAAGTTTGAAAGAAACAGACCAAGCATTGATTATTAATGAGAACAAGTAAAAGTACTTACAATCCTTTGAATGAAGGTGCAACAACTTCTTCTAGTTATCCTTGTCCAGCCCCTTTTCTCAAGTAATCTCCATCCCCCTTTCAGCATGAGCAGGCCTCCTTATATAACCTTGGATAGGCCTAACCACTTGAGAGATATTTGGGATAAGTTGAGGATTCCTCTCCTTCATTTAACAATATTCCCTAAGATCATGCCTTGACCATCTATTCGAATCCAACCACCTTCAGGAATTGAGGGATTCTTCCCTGATTTGGCTCAACAAACCCAAAACTTTCTCAAAAAAGGGTATCTCTCCCCCAAAAGGGTGCACAAGACGCTCAAACACTCCCCCAAAGCGGTTCAAGGAGTGCCAACACTCCATGACAATGGGTAGGGGAGATATCCTCTCCAAAATCCATTTTTTAGTGGTTCTTTCAGTGGCAAAAGGTTTGTACTCCCTATCAAGTGACTTATCTTCTTCAAAACTAGTCTTTCGGGTGTCTTAAGTGTCTTTGTGATGTCGTTAGAGGCACACCATGGGAAAGATGGCAGTATGATTTTTGTGACACTTGCAACACTTGCATTCAAGATAAGACACTTGTGGACAAGATGGACACTTACAACACTAGTAATGACGACACTTGTGACACTATTGAAGTGAGTAAATTTGAGGTGTAACAGATTTCCCCCCAAAGTATGAAGTTAGAAGACGACGATGAATGAAGTACTTTGTATACTTTTTCGAGCAAGGGTATGGATTTAGAGAAACCAGAAAAATCTCCACACAACCATCAAATAAATATTATGACATGTTTCAAACCCAAGGTAGGCATACCTATGCTTGAGTGATAAAGACTTTTTAGGTATGGCCTCCATAAAATACACTGTGGATCCATAATTATATTGAATAAAGGTATAGCCACTGAAGATACAATGTGGATATATACTCCTATGACCTGAACTGGTCATATCCATGAAGAATACACAATGGATCTACGAGGTGAATAGACATAGCCACGACCAATACAAAGTGGATCTATGTAACAGTATATGTGTCATAGTCCAAAAGAACTCCTTCACAACCTGGGAAAAGTACATATAAGAGTGATAACTCAACCCAAGGTCTTCTTACCAATCTTGATGTAGTACAAATCTAACCATGTGAATAGATTTCCTGATGTCGAACATGGCAGAGACCACTTGATTACCAGTTAATGATGTAAACCGTTAACAAGCGCGAGGGAAATCACCATTGATGTCAATGATTCCCAAGGTACTCTAGTACATTCCAATGAATGTGAATGATTGAGTTGAAGTCAAACATCCGTGGAATCATCCGATCAGATTTCAATTATGTAAACCCACTGTTGAATGTGAGGAGGCCTGCCATTGAGGCATGCAGGTCCCAAGGTACTAACTGGTTTCTAAGTCTAGTTCCTAGATAATGTGTTGAAGTTGACAGGAATAGACTCATCGAAGGAGGGCCTTGATGTATCCCCCATCAACGACATGAAACTGACACAAATATGTAATTGGTAGATCAAATGAACATGGACTGACACAGGTATTGAAACAAGATATTTGTGATGGTTGACTCCCAAGGCAGATACTTCCCTTGAACATTCAGGCACAACAACATAAACATGACATGGACCAAAACACGATAATGCAATGGACGTTGTGACTTTCGTCAGGTGACCCAAAGGAGTAAAATAAACTTAGAGGATTGGATTAATGCGGAGGTTAAGAAGATTAAAATGCATGCAAAGACAAAGTGTCATGTTCAAGGGTGACTATAAGAGTTACTGGTAGTGTTCTCAAAAAACTGCTTGGCTTGCTTCTTTCAATTTTTCCCCCATCCAGATAGATGAGTACCTCTTTTTAATTTAATGAGATCGAGGAGGGTAACACATGCTCGATATAAATCACCTTTGATAAGTTCCTCTTCCTTCATTTAACGAACTAGAAGAAGTAAGGGTTCGGTCTCATATGAGCTCTTTAATGTGTAATTTTTTAATGAGTCCAGAGAAGGTAAACTTGGTGGTTTTCATATTTAGAATGCCTGAAAACAACTGAAAGACGAATCCAATGTTGTCCTTTATCGTAATGTTAGTCTCGCGAGGCCGAAAAAGAGATAAATTATCACTCGAAAGATTCCCTTTCAAACCTTTTAACGAGTGGGAAAGGAAGCAAGATCACTCGACAATCTTTTCATGTTTAGAGAGTCTAAAAAGAGCTTAAAGACAACTCCAAGGGGTTCCTTTTTCATTTATCCATGTAGGTCTGAAAAAGAGATAAATGTTTACCCGGATTCATTCTCATGTATTCACGAGCATGAGAAAGAACAAAGACTAAGATCGGTATGCCCCCAGCTTTAAATATAATGGATTAACTCCAGAATGATCATCAAATGTTGGAGACATGCCCTCCATGCTTCAATTCATTCACCAACTTTGAGGTGGTCACCAATTTCTCTACTATATAGAGAAAAAGGATAAAGGTGGATGAAATGAAGGTTCAAGAGAGGTGATTTTTTCATTTTTTAACAAGCTTGACACAGGAAAAGAACTATGCTCCAGGCTCTGGGTTCAATCCCGAGAATTCTGGTTCATTTTTTAACGAGCTTGCTACAGAGAGGAAAACTATGCTCAAAGCTTTTGTTTCATTTTTTAATGTTCTTTCTATAGAGAAGAGAAAAATGTGCTCGTGACCTCTATTTCATTTGTTAATGAGATTTCTACAGAGAAAAGAAACTATGCTCGTGGAATCTCCTTAATCATGGCTTCCAAGAGAATAACGCTCTGGAAGACAACCATGTCAAGGGACAAAACTCAGTCATGGCTTCCAAGAGATATTCACTAGATGGAAGAAAATCACTCTGGAAGTGACACATGTCGAGGGTCTCATCAGGGGTAAGGAGATCAGGCTCTAATAACCCCACTGAAGAGATCACCATGTCAACTACCCGATCCAAATCATCAGAGGTTGAAGGCATGGGAGACGATAGAAAATCGACATCAAGAGGGGAGATAGAGTGTATATCTTCCCGAATTGATTTACGAGGGGGAATAAAAGAGGATTGATGATGGTTATAATCCCAAGGTAGCTCGTCAATGATCAACATTTCCATAATAGATTCATCCGAGGGAAACTTTGGGGAATGTAGTTGATCATAGATGACAAGGAACTTAACTGGGATGGCATCGAGTAATTGTTGGGTGCCAATAGATGTTGGTCATCCGATGAGGGAGAAGCAGATTGTATAGAAACATATGATGTTTCGAATGGACTAAGTGGTAGTGTTGTAGAACTTCTAATGTAGACATAGCACACGGTGCTTGAGCCAAATCTTCAACAATGTTGTAGTTTTGGGCGACACATGAACTAGGATTAAAGGTAGATTTGCAGATAGTTCTCTTAGAAGGGCGTAAGATAAAGTCAAATGTAGGTTTCTCAATATAAAGTGGCCCAGATGGAGGATTAACCAATGGAGGACTAATGGAGGATGGTGATGGATCTAGTAAAGTACTGGTACCTTTAGTGATCTTTCCTTTGTTAGGGTTACCTACTGCGTCATATGTATTAGAGAGAGTGGTCAAATTAATCCCATTAAACATATAAATATGTGCACTTGTCGAGGCCTCATCATGAAGATGGCTAGAACTTCCCCCAGGAGAGGGTGTTTGAGAAACCATGGATTGCTGCTATGGAAAAGGCTGAGTAAGAATAGCGGTTTGTGAATTTACCTGGAAACGTTTGACCACTTTATTGTGATGTGGAAAGTCTCGAGTGTAGTGATCGTCACCAAAAATGATACATGGGAATTTAAGTTTCTGTTGTGATTTCTTTTCAGTAGAAGGTGTTTGAGATTCATTTTTTGGTTATTCATTGTTATTAGTATTTTTTGATTTATTTGTTGTCTTCTTCTTACCTCCGGATTGTTGTGAAGGGGCAGATAGAATTGCATTCACCTCAGAGATCTGAGTTTGGGGAGAGGTGGAGGAGAATGTGGATGACTGGGAAGTAGATTGAGTTTTGACGGACCCGATAGCATCTTCCACATGAGATGAGGATGATGGCTTGGATGGATTGGTATTAGCTCGAGCATCATTTGGAAGCAAATCATATAAAGTACCAGATTGTGAATAAACCAAATCTAAGTACTAATCTTGAGTGATGGTTTCTTCCTCGATGACCGTGCCACCCATAGCGACATCGCGAGCGATCGAGGGTAAAAGTGATTTAGTAAACCATTCCGCCAATAATATGTCAGGAATGATTACCTTGATCATCCTTCATCATTGTCTCCACTCATGAATATGGTTAGAGATATGCACAGAGTCAGTTTGATGAAGAGAGGTCACGAGTTCATTATGCATCTCGTAGCAAATAGGTAGTTGAAAGTGCGTGAGGAAAGAAATGGCAAGGGAGTTGAAATCATGAAAAGAAGCACATGGTAGTTTGATGTACCACTTTGTTGCTGAGCCCGTAAGTGTTCGCTGGAAAAGATGCAAACGTATAGAATCATCCATGAGGGAGTTTGATGAACACCAAAAATGGAAAGTCATCACAAGGTTATTTGGATCTTCGCCAAATTTTCCATCCAATTTCGAAATACCAGAAGGAAGTTTAGTTAGAATAACTAGCCAAACCGGTGAATGAAAAATAGGATCATTTGTTAACTGAGACATGTCTAGGAGATCTAGAGTCGCAAGGAAATGTAGTTTTTGATTAATTTGTGGATGATACTGGTGTGGCATAGGAACACCAGTAGGACCATAAAATGGGTTAGGTGGATAGTTGTAACCAGTAGATCCTCCTACATACGGTTGTTGCTGACCGGGATAAACAGGATTCGATGATGGCTGAGAAACATTTGCATAGCCTGGTGGGTTCTGAGCATTATAATCCAGGTGATTTTCTTTCCCATAATGAGGATAAGGAGTGGATCCCGGAGGCAGATACACATTAGACCCATGGGGAGGATAAGGTTTCTATCCTTGAGGACTCCAGGTGGTGTTTGGGATGCCACCTAGATAAGGTTATCCATAAGATGGTCCGGAAGGAATAGGAATTGATACTCCTCCTTGTGGGTTATGATATTAGTTCCCCCCAATGTGGGGTTGGGTAAATGTGCCTCCCAAAGATACTCCCCAAGATTATGAAGGGTTTCCAGCAGACAAAGGTTTCCCCCCTGTCGGCGGTGGATTAACGACCGGGGTATGACTGGCAAAGGGAGGTTTCCATCCAGGAATAACATGGAAAGGGGGTTGTCCCTTAGGAGGGGTAGGCCCACCATAGGATGGTGATATTCCAGGAGGGATAGGTCCACTATATGGTGGTTTCCCTCCATTCATTTGTATGTGTATGGCAAGGGTTTGCATTCTTGAGTGAAAATATGTCCCAACAAGATCGTGCATAACATGTGGAGCTATAGAGTGAAACTTTGTAAAAGAGGGGGTAGGGATCGAAGTGCCTTGGGAATGAGTAGAGGTGATGATTCCAGCATTATGATAGACTTATGCTGACGCAATAGTAGGGTTAATGACCTGATCAATGGAGTGATTCATAGTTTGACTAGATGGCCCACTTTCAACAGGAGGGTCATGAGGATTAAAGGGTTTTCGAAAGGATTCAAAATGCTCATAGAGATCGCGTCCTGATGAAGTCCTCCATACAGAACAAGAAGGTGTGGGATTTGTGTCTACTACAGTGGTAGGAAGGACATGAGTCCTATATTCATCACCAAAGGTTGGTTCTGGGGATCCCATATATGTGTCGGTCAAAACTCTCATAGGTAACTGTGGGACCTCTTCGTCTATTACGTTCCCAAGGGAGTATAAACAAAACAAAAGTGGTTTGAGAGGAATGTTCGACACAAATGTGCGAGGAGTGGGATTCTCAACCATAACCAAAGTGTCATCTTGACTGTCTAATAGAGGAGCAACAACACTCCCAATGTTAGATTGATTTTCTACCTCTCCACAGTAGTTGTCTTCTGGAAGGTTAGGAGGTAAGGGTTGGTAGCCTTCCAGAGGTAGCCCTTGCATCCTACGCAATCAGTGAAGACCTTTATTGTCTACAGGCTCAATTTTGGAGAATAACAGTACACGCTAAAAATCTAGGGCCAACTAACAAAAAGAAACAGTGTACGCTAATAAAATCTAGGAATCAAAACCAAACAAACAAAACTTCTCTCTATGATCGTACTAGTTGGTGATGAAATCCAACGTCGTGTGATCAAGTCAAGAAGGGGCTAGGATATGGTGGAATAGTTACAATGGAAACCTGCTTAATGGACTTTCACCTTAGTGCAAGCTTCCATGCATTAATTGTGGATTTACCCTCCAAGGAGCCCAAGTGAGTTTGACCAATGTCTGTTCCAGGTACAGTGAGACTTCCCTTCACCGTCACCTCATGTAAGTACCTAAGGATTATGGCAGCTAAGGACACTAACTCATAGTCAACCCTTGGGTGGGTACAATCAACAGTCTGATCTGAATGTATGGGTAGGATAACAAGTCTGAAATCAACTTGAGAGGTCTCACACATAATAATGGGTATACCCTCAAGTGACCCCCAGTATACGATCCGACCACTACAAACAATTAAACCATGAAGGGATAATCCTAGTAATTCACCTGAATGCGACCTCATGCGTAACCCCTGTGTGAGAGGGGGATCACAGAAAGCCTATATGACAATTCTATTTGACTCCCCCTATATCAGGATGCTAATGTTCGTTTTGAAAACTTTGGAGAGTTGTACTCACAGCCTAATCCAAAGTGTTAATCCTAGTCTAATGTTGGTGGAAAATCCTAAAAACAAAATGTTCTAGATAATTTTTAATTAGCATTCATTTTGCAGTTGTTATTTACTCAAAGGGTGTATGAATGTTGGCACAAGGGTAGACCCAAGGTTCAATGCTCAAGAGTGCACCAACAAAACCCTAACTACTGGCCCTTTCGGCAAAACTTGCAAAGCAGATGAAGTCTCACCCGAGGTAGAGGCAAGGGTGGTTGCAACCTTAGATGGGACACTGATCTATGATTATATCTTTTACAGGGCACTTAGCATAGATCATTCATCAATATTTAACCCTTATGGTACTTTGCAGATAGCACAGAGCATCCTAGTGAATACTTAGACTAACTATGATTCAATACTTAGCCACAAAAATATAGATTAGATTCAACAGATCAAGCACTAAGCATATTATATATCATATCTAACATTCATTCATAAATCATAAGCACAGAGCATAACTAGATCTATTTAATCACAACAAGCACTTAGTCAAGAAGGAGATAAACACATTAAGTTGAAGCACAAAGCATAATACACAAAGTTATAGTGGTTCACCCCCATCCTGGGGCTACGTCCACAAAGTATTCTTCTTTATATTATCTCGGTCAGGTGGTTACAACATAGAGATTTAGTGACCCATACTTTGCACAAGATAGAAGATCTGTGCAACTCACTAGATCCTTCTTCCTTGCACTTCAGCACAAAACTACAACAACTTGCACTTAGATTTTCAATCTCCTTACAATCATGAACAAAGCACTTGAAATATACATCCAATCACATAGATTCATATGCTAACACTAAGCCTTTAGATATACATCACATAGATGTACTACTACTCTCTAATTACATTTCCTAAGTATCTATTTATAGATTACAAAATGGGCCTAAGCATGGGTAAACCAATGGGTTGACATCCCTTTCCCTTTACATCAACCCAAAATCCTAAAAGGGACCTGAAAATAGGTCTTGCTTTCCTAATTTCTGCTTCACGTTGCGCTTCATATTTGGCAAGCTGTCACAGTTCAAAAAATGGTTAAATATGACCAAGTATTCTTCAAAAATTAGTCAAGGGCCAATAGGCCCTGAACACTCACCTATGACTCGTCCTAAGTCACTCAAGTCTGATCAATTCCACCTCGAATTCCTCGAGCTTGGCTCAAGCTGCTTCAACCTGCTGGAGTGTGACAACCTCTTGCCTAGTAAATTCCTGGATCACTGTGTCATTGAGAAATCCTTCCAAGCATTGTTTTGTAGTGATGACAACCTGTTCGAGTTTATCTCACTAGCTCTCAAGTTCAACGAACAGTTGGCATGCCTTTTCTTGGATTGGCTGAAGTTGTTGGGAGACTTCCATCACTTTACTTTGCAGCGTATGTACCTGTTGTTAGGCTGTGCATTTTTCTGTGAACCTCTTCATTCTTTTGAATGGGGTCAAATTATTTATATATGCCTGTAGCGTTTCTGCATGCTACTTTACTTCTTGGAGATGTGCCTCCAATGTCTGCAATTCTGGATTCTCTATGAGGGTTGCATAAGTCTGGGCACTTCTAGCGCTCAACTACTTGCATTCCTAGGCAAAGGTTTTTAATCAGCCAACTGCGCTTTGAGCAGTGGCCTCTCTTAGATCTTTTATTTCTTGGGGGGTCTCAGGCATGGTGCAGAGATCCATATCTATGATGCGTTGTTGGAGTTTTTGTATTACCTCTTACAGTTGGGTCACCTGTTGTGGGAGATGGTCTTCCATATTCACTTCTGTGACCATCACAGAGTGTAGTGCTTTGTGAACCCTTTCCTGTACTTCAAGTTGCTCAGCTAGCAACTGTTCCTTTTCCTTGTCCCACTTCGCTTTCAGGGAAATATTTTTCCATTCTACCTCATTCCGTTGTTCTAGAAGTGCTTTTTGTGCTTGCATCAAAGCCTGGGTGGTTTGTGTTGTGTCTTCTTGAGCTCGTCGACGAAGAGCTTCGACTTGATCAGTGATCTGGTGTAATTGAGTGGGCTCATCACCTGTTCCTGATGTTCCTCTTATCAAGGGCACTATTGAAAATGATTGGCTGGACTAGAGTGCCTGCTGCACTTCTTTGAGTTTTCCCTTGATTTGGTTGAATAGCTCCTCCCGCTTTGCTTCTTTATTTTCTGCGAGATCTAGTGAAACATCATTCAACATGACAATTAAGAAGTCAAAGTCATCTAGGGTAAGGGTAGTTTTAAGCGTGGTCTGGGTGGCCTTAGATTTATTTTGGGAGGAGGGTTTTGGTGGTGTAATCTTTATTTTCATGGAGGGATCCCCCTCCTCTCTAGGTGGAGTAACCTCGCCTCTGTTTTGTTCAAATTC
>JZKD02S0494510.1:278646-294009 GCA_000966675.3 Picea glauca
GTAAATGGGGCATCGACTTCATGACTTGTAATCCCCCCTCCAGCAATGGACACAAATACATTGTTGTCGCAGTCGATTACTTCACCAAATGGGCTGAAGCTATGCCCACCTTCAACAATACCACTAACACTGCAGCACGTTTTTTATTTAACCATGTCATATCTCGCTTTGAAGTACCACTCCAACTTGTTTCCGATCATGGGAAAAACTTTGAGAATGAGATTTTCATCAAACTCTCATCTCGGTTAGGATTCTCCCATGAGTTTTCCTCACCATATTACCCTCAGTCTAACGGATAGGTCGAAGCAGTTAACAAGGTCCTCAATACCATGTTACAATGAACGGTTAATAAACATAAGACCAATTGGCATCATATGTTATTTTCTTCACTATGGGATTACCGTACGGCTATGAAAATAGCTACTGGTTTCACACCATTTCATCTAGTCCACGGGGTTGAGGCCACTCTTCCCATTGAGTGCGAAATTCCCACCTTACACACCRCAATTGAGCTATTACCCGACACTGCTCCAATGGAGCAACGCTTGTTGAACTTAGAGTCCCTRGATGAAGATCGTCGATCTTCATTACAGAACAATGAGGCAGCTAAAAAATGATCAAAGGCTACCTTTGATCGACATGTCAACCTTCGCTCATTTCGCAAAGGCGACCTCATCTTTGCTTATGATATCGCTCATGATACCTTTGGCCATGGAAAATTTGAGTCACTATGGCATGGCCCATACATTATCCAACATTGCCTCACCAAAGGCACATACATACTGGCCTCTCTCGAAGGCCTCTCTCTCAAAGAACCCGTCAACGGGTTATATTTAAAGAAATTTTATGATTAAACATAGTCATTCTACTTTAGGTTATTTATTTTATAGTGTTTTTAATATTTTTTCCATCCCTCACGTCTAAACTATCATTTGTGCTATTGATAGATGCTTCCTCCACTGGCCTACCACATCGATTAAGCCGACGGTACCAGCCGTTGGACTCAAAATCTCGCTTCGGCCGCTTGGGCTCTCTACACCCCCTCACATGAAATGCTCCATTCGAGTGGCATATGTTTGGGTTCAGTGACCAACAACCAAGCTGAACACACTGTCGTCATTGGCCTCTTGGCTGATGCCCATAATCATCGTATTCCTCACCTTAGCATCTTTCTCGAATCTCAACTAGTCGTTCTCCAACTCAATAATGTGTACCGCGTACATGATCCTTTCCTCTTTCGCAAATACCTACAGTTTAGACTTTTATCTCGACATTTTGATTCCATTACATTTACACATATTCCAAGACAATTGAATCAAATTACAGATAACCTAGCTAATATTGTGTTATAATGGCATATATCACACCAAGCTACCTCTACACATACATAAACATATCAATGACCTATCACAGCATATATAGATTAGACATCATCAACACATTAACAAAACACATGTAAACACCACATAGATATCAAAATGTATACTCATGTATATATAAAATGGTCCACAGTGCCATCCAAATGTCTACATACAAATATACAAGTATCCGCAGGGACGCCATTTTTTCATACCCTGACCAGGTACGCATGCGCATATTCAAAATTATCAAATAAATGCTCATATGTTCGATTCTCTTCAGATATTGTTCACGTCGGGTATTTGGTTTTCATGTGTGCAGGTACTTGGTCATCATACATCAACGCAATCCCTTCAGGTATATACTCAATACTGGCATGTAGTCATTCCCTCTGAATCTCACTTGCATCTCCAGTCACACCCTCTGACATTTTCCTCTAGGACCCCCATTTCTGGCTCTGCAATACCAACACCTCCATTTTCACCTTCGGTATTGTCACCCGATAGCACTCTTACCCACATGAATTGTCCCATGCATAACACCCTTTTGCGCTTTTGACACTAATGTTTTTTTTCAAAACCCTTTAGGGATGGGAGTCCTGATAGTCTTTCATCATGTCACGAATCAGCCACATACTCCTTCTCCTCATTTTGCTAGCTTTCCCAACGGACTCCCAGATTATCTCTTCACGGTTCTATTTTTTGACTGCACCTCTGCAGTATCATGAACCCTCCATTTCATCCACAATCAGTTTGCCCATCTGCAAATTTCCCTTCATTTCACTTACCTCATAGAGAAACCCACCCATGGGGCCCCCACCCTAAACTAGTTCTTCGCGCAAATTGTGCCCTTCCTGGGCCAACCATCTCACATTGGGGCACCCGTTTCTATATTTGTACACTTATCCCAAATTATTCTTTATTTATTGTACAAACGCCTTTGTTTCCAGCAATTACAATACCTTTTTGTCATCACCTTTGGTGACCTTCTTCCCTTTTTTGGAAAATGCAACCCATGTCACCCTTGGTTGGGGAAATCTTTATCATCTACCCTTGACGACATCGTCCATATATTCAGAGTATCCCATAGGCCACTTACCTCTACCCTCTGAGTTTGTTCACCTTGTCCCACCTCTGGCACAACTTATCCCCCGCCTTGTTGTCCCTCTGACACTCGACTTAGTTGAACGGTTGCGGCCACTTATACTTCACATATAACCCCAACCAAGGGAAGTCTTGAGTCTCCATACATCTTGACTTCGACCATGTACCTCTTCCAAATTCCTAAGTTCATCTAGTATATTTCACGAAGCCATTTTCTTCTGGGAGTCACATCCCCCTTTTGTCGACATCAACACAGTTTTCCAGAAGGGTGACAGTATCTTGATTCTCATTACCCATCCAATGAGAGATCTCAGACGACACAGGGAGAACCATAATTGCTCCCTGCTGTCGTTAACCCCCATAACATTCGATGTCAACACTTTCTCATGTTACGGTGGGTCTTATTGTCAACACTTTCTCATGTTACGATGGGTCTTACTTTGCGACTATTGCAGTTAGTTCTTATACTTTCCGAAAACCTCTGAACTTGGCTAGGCTATCAATGCCTACAGAATCCGTAATACTTCTTACAGATGTCACTGCCTACTATTAAGAGTATGTTCCTCCAAAGAATTGTCTTCTGCCTTTATCTCGACTTCCCTCGAGGTCATTGTAGTTGTCTACATCAACACTTTATTCCTCCTTTTTGAGTTACATGACACAAGCATGGGGCATGCCCACCTCGTTTATACACAATTTATTTTTTACACACCTCATGGAAGGTTGGGTTCTACAGGTTCCCTTCTCCCTCCAATGGGGCACTCTTAAGAATCCCACTATTTCTCTCTCTTACAACAACACTCTCAGTAGAAGAAACATTGATGGATTTCAGCTATACATATGCTCCTAACCTCATCCATCAGGGGGCATCTGTTATCACTGAAATTTCATCCGCAAATGGTTACAAGAATTCAGCATCGTCAAACATTTATGAGGTCATCCATGGATCTGAATTAACACAAAATCATTCCCAAAGGGTCAAAAACTATACAAATAGTGAAAAAATTGAAGGGCGCTATGAAGACACTGGGCATGCGCGCACATGCGCGAAACAGAAACTCAAGATTCGTGCACATGCACACGATGCGCGACTGTTGTCACAAAAATCCACGCACCTGAGAAATGATGCATTTATGAGAGTGGTCAACCTCCCACCCACTTATGGTTCAACTTCCAAGTTGATTTGACACTCAAATCTAGATTGGATTTGACTAGGTGGTTGGTCAAAGACCTAGAAATGCCCTAATTAGCCTCTTTACACACTACAAACTAGTTGGACAATAACCCAAAGGAATGCTATAAAAAGGCCATGGATACACTTCATTTTTCAAGGAATTCAAAGAAAAGTTATGCTGGCATTATTCTCTTGAGGACTCTTCTATCCTTGCCAAGAGTATATTTGCATCATTGCAATGTGCAATCTATCTCACCCCTTGAGTGGACTAGCAAATAATTCTTTCACCATTTTCATTTTCTTTTTCAAAGTTGTAAGAAGAGCTTACTTGTGGGGGTCCAAGAGCCCTCCCTTAGAGGAAGAAGGGACTCATATTCCCCTTGCTTATCAGTGTTTTCTTTCACTAATATCAGCCTTATCATTGGTGACATGGGTCTAATTGTTTCTTTTGTCCTTATGTCCCTATGTTTATAAATTTAGTTGTTGTTTTATTTCTTAGTTTAATTCTTAGTTATTGTTTTATCTTTCTTTTTCTAACCCTTTTCCTTGCAGATGTCCTTCTTAGAAAACCCAACTAAGCTTGCAATCACCTCTATTTTTCTCACTAAGGTGATGAAAGAGGCGCAACAGGGGAAACTAGCATGTACATGCATCCAGTAATGGAGCAGGGCATGTGGACCTTTATAAAGGGGGGTTTTAAGAAGAGTTGTTCAGTAGTGTTTTGGCAAAGAAGGAGTCTGAGATGGCCTGATGTCGGGTAAGTATGTCTAGTGGAAATTAGGGTTATAACAGATGCCCCCTAATGTGTGAGGTCAGAAGAGCATCTGATGGCCAAAATACATTATCAATCTTTATCAACGTACCAAACCGGTGAGCCCAGGGACTAGAATTCGGGAGGTGCCATCTACAAAAATAAAAAAAATTGTCTCACTGAGGCGGGCATACCCATGCTTGGGATGAAATAAAATCATGGCTACCAATCAAATACACTGTATATGAATGTCATATCACGATATAAAGTGTATCCTTGAGCAATACACAACCGATATACATCTCAAAATAAAAAAAGATATACATGTATAGTATCCATCTTCTAGAAGATGACAAGGCATGATGGCTAGAGATGAGGTCTTCAGAGCTCGAGAAAAAACTTCAAAATCTTCAAAACTCGGGTAGAAGTGTAACATGAGTGTAAAAATTTACTACCTGGAGGTCCTCGATGGCTCGTCGGTCATGGACTAGATAATCTTGATGATCAGACTGAAAGCTTCATTGATTTCAAACAAAGACTTGATTGGACTTTCAGGATGGTCGGGCATGAGGGAAAGAGACAAACTGTAGAGGGGCCAAATTAGGCTTGGAAATAATTCCCTTGGACAATAGCACAACAAATGATGAGACTCAGGTAGCATGGCATTAACATAAGTTCATGAGGAAGGAGGCAATGCAAACTCTCCATATGTTTGGAAGAATAACCAAATGGAGGAGGAAACAACTCAATGTAGTGGGAACAACTTCCTAAAGTCATATTAAATCCTAGGGCTTGACAAACAAACAGAAGGATGTGCTTTATCCAAGGGTGACTCATTGTGATGCCAATACAAAGAAAATACTTTTCCCTTCCTCTTTTTGGGGTATATTTGATTTTTTTTTTTATGTCCTTTTTCAAAGACATAAAAGAATGCTATGTTACAAAGGAGGAAGGAGTGTCACAAACATATGAGATCGAGGCGCATGGACAAGACTAATGTTCAAAGAAAGGACACTCGATAAAAATCCCTCCTGGGGCCAAAGGTGTCAAGACGCAGAGGTGAAGTGCTACAGGGCTTGCATATAAGGAATGCTTCAAATGGTTCAGTTGAGAGCAACATGGAGCTGGCATTAGACCAAAGACGCAGGTATGCAAATGCGTTTAACAAAACACACAATGGTAACGTCCTTTGATGTAAGTTTAATGAGCCCAGAGAAGGTAAGCTCAACGGTTTTTCATATTTAGAGAGTCTAAAAAAATGTAAAAGGAGACTCCGTTGGGGTACCTTTTTTGAAGGTAGTCTAGTCGTCTCGAAAAAGGGGTAAACTAGCATCGACTAGACATCTATTCAAAACCATTTTAACGAGTGTGATAAAGACAAGGTCACTCAGCAATTTTTTTCATTTTTAAGGTACTTTGTCAGGAATGTTCTTCTGGACCATTTTAACGACTGTGAAAGAATAAGGTCACTCGATGCTCTTTTCAATTTTAGGGAGTCTGAAAAGAGCTTAACTATGGACTCCATGGGGGTTCCCTTTTTATAAATTTAGTCCCTCAGGCCCGAAAAAGGGTTAAAATTATACTTGAGGGTACTCTTCTAGAGATTCGAGGCCTCTAGAGTATACCTTTGTTTGTATAGTTGACCGTCTAGACCGAAAAAGGGGTAAACTACCACCGGATAGAAATGACTTCAAATTTCATTTTAACGAGCGTGAAAGGCCACAAGATCACTTGACAATCTTTTCATGTTTAGAGTATCTGAAAAGTGCTTAAAAGAAGACCCGTTAAATTTTGGGAGTCCCGAGGGTGAGGTCAAGAGTGATAAGGAATCATGCAAATGAGGTTCAAACTCGTAATCAGGGAAAATATAAAGAGGACTCCCGAGCCTATAGTCATTAGTGACAGCATGGACATAGTCATGCAATCAGGATCTACCTAGGGCATCCATGTTATGGTAGGCTCTACCACCAAATTACGACACTTCTAAAGCAATGATGAAGGTTATGTTTCATAACTCCGTGGGATTGATCATATTGCAAAGAGGAAAAGACAACGAGATGCAGAAAGTGGGGGTGGAATCCTAACTTAAATGCAATGAGCTGAGAAAAAAAATGACTTTTTACCAAAGGACCATCAAAACGCCCAAATCTCAATTTTTTTTCCAAATACCCAAAGTAATACTTCCCATGATCATCCAAAGAAAACTCCTGAACCATATTAAATGATTTTCAATTTAGAAAAAATGACAAAAGGGTCCGAAAATTGACAAAAAAGGGCCAAAAACCTCTATAAATAGAAGCTGGTAGCTCATTATCACCATTGTTAATTCAAAAATTGACTAAATGCCAAAACTGCCCCGTTGTGAAAAGAATTGATTCTGGGAGCTTCAGTGGACGAAACGACCATCTGCTTGGACCAAGTAAGTATAAACTCTCTCCTCTTGCAATTCAAATCTTTCTTTATGAATTTTATTTCATTTTTGGGGGGCCGTTGACCCTCAAAAGGTCGGCCCTAGCTCCACGTGGGTTGTCTTATGATAGCCTACATGTACACTCGGGTAGAGGAAAAAATGCACGTGTGTACATGCGACTGTCATCATTACAGCCCACGTGGACCCTTTATTTAATGGAAAAAACTTAAAAAATAAAGGGTTAACCCTCATAAACTTGGTTTTTTGCAAGATGTATGTTCAATGGAGGGAAAGAGAGCATGAGGATATTAGTGCGTTGGTTGGGGAGGACCCCAATGCTATTTCTTCCTTAATTCAATGTGGGTTGCTGAAATTCTTCCTATGTCCTTTCATGCAAGCACAACCTAGGCTATTGAACGCCTTGGTTGATTATTGGCATCCTGACCCAGAGGCCTTTATGCTGGAAGGGCAGTAGCTGGTGCCAACTACCGAGGAAATATAATTTTTAACTGACCTCTCTCGGCAAGGGGAACTAGTCAACTTCTGTACATTTCCCTTGCGGCCTCACAACATATTGAAGTTGATTGGAATCTATTTTGAGGTGGGTATAGACAAGACAAGCTCGCAAGTGTCGATACGTAAGATCTCATACTTAGCACTACAGGCAATAATGTTTCTTATCGGGAAGATTATAGGGTTTGCTGCTTTGCATCATGCTTCCTGTGCATAGATGAACTGTGCAGTTCAGTGCTTAAATGCACATATTTTTTATTGGAGCACCACACTATTGGACTGTATGAAGAGACAATTGATAGATTATCGGTCGCGGGCTAAGAGGAACTTTGGGTTTGGAACCATTCTTGGTCTTTATTTTTTGAAAGAGTGCCTAGTTTCAGTCCTTGAGAGGTGGTATGGGGGCATCAGGCCTCTCTTCCTGCAATATGCAGATGGGCAATGTTGCTACCACGATAGGGGGGAAGAAGGACTAATGAGTCCTTTGATGACAACTTTTTTTCTTGGTTTTCATGACAGATCCCAATTGTTATCACTGAAATTTCATTCGCAAATGGTTATAGGAATCCAGCATCTTCAAACAACTATTAGTTCACCCATGGACCAAAATTACCAAAAATCATTTCCAAAAGGTCCAAAAATATACAACCAATTATAAAATCAGGATGCGCTATGACTATACAGGGCACACGTGCACATGCACCATCAAGAAACGTAGGAAAAATGCACATGTGCACGATGCGCGATGATGGATGCTAAAAATCGCGCACACCTGAGAACGACGCATTTATGATGTTGGTCGGCCTCCCACCCACTTTTGGTTTAGCTTCCAATTTGATTTGACATCCAAATCTTGGCTAGATCCGGCTGGGTGGATAGTCAAAGACCTAAAGGGGACCTAAACAACCCCTTTTTACACTAAAAGCTGGTTGCACAATACCTCAAAGTGGTGCTATAAAACAAGGCCATGGGTGCACTACATCTTCAAGGAATTCATTTGCAAGGTTATGCTGCTGCTATTCTCTTAGGGAAACCTCTTTTCTCATCAAGAGCATACTAGCACCATTCCATTTGGGCAATCCACATCACCTTTTGAGTGGGTTAGCTTGGGATTCTTTCACCATTTCTTTCAAGTTTTAAAGTTGTAAGAAGAGCTCAATATTGGGGGTACAAGAGCCCTCCCTTGTAGGAAGAAGGGACCCAAAGTCCCCTTTCTCTTTGGTGTTTTATTTTCACTAATACAATCCTTTCCATTGGTGACATGAGTCTTGTTTGTTTCTTGTTCGTATGTCCTTATGCACAATAGTTTAATTGTTTTTTCCTTTCCTAGTTTAATTCTTAGCTTAGTCATTTATTTTTATTCTTCTAACCCTTTCCTTTACTGTTGTCTTTCTTAGCTAACCCAACTAATCTTGTAATCACCTCTGTTTTGCTCATTTTGGTGACAAAAGAGGTGCAATAGATTGGCGAATCCACTGGGGACCGAACTTGGGTTATTTTAGCTCTTCTTTTTACTTATTTAACCTGCAGGTACCATAACCGGCCCAAGCTGACCTAAAAAACATCAAATTCAAAGATGAGTTGAAAGAATTCCATATGGAATTTTCTTTACGGCCATGTGATAGTTGTGCATGGGTTTATTGGCCCACAGTTGCGCATCGTGCGCATGTGTGCCAAAATCACTGCATTACTCGATGCCTTCTACTCACTTGCGCTCAAAAATATTTTTCAGTTCACTCATTGGTGCTCAGAGTGCCTCTATCCAGTCTGAAACCCATGCACCTGTGCAAAAAAGAACACATTGTAATCTTTTTTATGATCTATTGAAGGCCCAGAGCCTTCTTAAATATGATTCCATGCATGTTGTAATCTGACCCACACTTACATTCCCTCTCATATAAAGGGATTAGTCAAAACACATAGGCACTTAGGGGTTAAAAATCATTATTTTTCCTCTTTTTTCTTTTTATTTCACCACATGAACAACTTGCTTTGACTAAAAGTTGGAATCATTCTACATCACATATAAAACTTGCATTGATACTAGAAATTGGATATCAAATGTTGAGTATGCTCTTCTCTCGTGCTCCAAAGTGATCTTGAGAATCATAAAGAGGTTGAAATTCAATTTCATCTCCCTTAAAAAGATAAAATCTTTAGGAGAGGACAATATCCCCCTCGGGACTCCTCTTAGTTTATTTTTCAAAACACATCTCAAGATTGTAACGGGCCCATACATGCCCACATGCTACAAAGGTAAGATATTGTTGAAATTTACTTTCTTAGATTAAATCACTAGGGAAGTTTAAAGGTTTTGTAACGGGCCCATACATGCCCACATGATCACAATCTAGGATAGTTTCAAAGATTTCTTAGATTAAATAACATTAGGGAGTTAAAGGAATAACAAAGGACCCACATGTCTGCATGTTAGCTTCCTAGGGAATTTTGAATTCCGCAAGGTTGTACCAATGACATTTAGTTAAATAGATGATAAAAGACTTGTAAGGACCAATCAAAGTCCACATGCAACAAGGTGACACCTAATTCATTAAAAATTTGGCACACTTTCACTCATTCACACACAAAAGTCACTTCTCACTCACATAGTTTTCATCTCGAAACGTGGAGGTTGTGTTAGAAACATTTCTTGTAAAGGGGGAAAAATGTGAAGAGGTGGGTAAAAACCCACTTACCCTAAGTTTGGGGCATGAATGTGCCTATGGTTAAGCAGTGAGTAGATCTGAGCAGCGAGGATCTACATGCCCAGATCTATGGTCGAGAGTGGATTCCGTAGCCCCCCCACCATTCTACCATTAAGCGGAGGGGCAAGTCCGGAATTGGGCACGCACCTCCCCAATGGCCATGATTAGAGCACCCAGATCGACGGTTGAGGCTTCATTCGAGACCCCCCTTTCCTTTCTGGATTTAATCGGGGGGGTGGTCCGGAATGATGTGATATTAATGTGGGGACCCCTTCCTGATGTGTCACCTTCTGTACCGTCCTTCTCCTCTGTTAACGTGGCGACTCCTCCATGCGTCTACCCCCACTTCTTCCAAATCACTTACTGCCTCCCTCTTCCCCTATCACCTATCCACTCACCCTCATTGTATGTGTCTCTCCCCCCTAGTCACCTCCACCTTAGCACTATTCACCATTCACTTGTACCCCTGCGCTCCATGTTTCTCCCGCCTATGTCTTGTCCATACCCCGTGGCATTCCTCATCCAATGTCACAACTCACGTTTATTTTCCATCACACCCTTCATATCCTTATCCATGTCTGCCATAAGGGTACCCACGCAAAAGTTCAACGAAGCATCATCCAAAGGAGGAGTGTTCAGCTGATCTAGGTGGCACCATTAGGAGACCGCCACATCCCAAAAGACAGAGTTGACTGAAGTCGTCCGCAGTCCCAAGGAAGCAGTTATTGAGGTAGTTGGTCATGGTTAGATATTGACTTTGCCATAAATGGAAAGTTTGGTGACGAATTAAAATCACATCGGTTCATCCACTGGACTGTCAGGAGTTCGATTGCATCTATCATAGGTGCACGATCGTTCAGAGACTGCATGTGCAGATTGTCAGTGGACATGTAGACGCAATGATTTTAATACAGTGTCTCGGTTTCACTGTTGTGTTTTTCTTTGAGTATATGTAGGCAATTTTGCCATTTTTTTAATCCATCGATGGTAGAGCGAATCTCCCGATTGTAAAGTCTTAGTAGACGTCTCTAGTTCTCTGGTTATGCATCTGTATGTAAGATTTATTGTTTAATGATAAACAATTTTCTTACCCCATCTAGTTTTCATCTCATACTAAGGGAGTTCATGATTGACTGATTCACATGAATTATTGCAATTATGTTATGACAAAGGATTTATTGTTGCATTGTTGTATTCTCTGATTTTATGCGTTTGACTGTAAGAAGATCTTGCGTTTAGATGTTTTCTCCTACAGTCTATTAGAAACCTGATGTTTACGACAGACCTTTGCATTTCTCTCATACAAGTCTTCCTCCTATTCACCCTTACTACAACTCATTGTCTGAAGTTTGACTAAGACCTCACTTTCCCATGCATACTTGGCCTAGTTCCAAATTTAGAACAATATTGTTTTGAGTTAACTTCCATTCGATCACCCCTTTTATAAACAAATCGTGACATAAATTGATGGGCATCGGGCTCTGCTCCTTCTGCAATCCAGGAGTGACTTCCGTCGCCAACATTTCTGGCACTGTTGCTGGGGACAAAGTTGAAAATCTTCCTTGGGATTGAACGACATTGAGCTTCTGATTCTGAAGGTGCATCAGGCATTAGAGCCCTTGAAGATTACTACTATGCACCTGGCGACTCCATTGTGATGACTCCACTGCAACGAACCTATTGTGATTAGTTGTGGCTTCCAGCGGCAGACACACGTGGTCCCATCCTTAGTTGCCTCTAGCCATGCCTGAAGTGGATCCAGAGGTGATCATCAGAAAAGGGAATGCCTCTCAAGGAGAAAGATTCACTGCTGAACCAGGTAATTCACCACCTCCTTCCATAAAAACTCCATTTTCTTATTCTCATCTTCCTAGCAAACATGTTTCTGAGGTTTCCCATTTTCTGAATCTTGGGAGTGTTCCTGCTGAGTTTTCCCCTCCTGGTCTAGCATTAGGAGGAGAAATCCTTGTCACTCCCCTCTCCCCAGAAGTTGTACCTTGGCGCAGACCCTGGACCTCATAAGATTTCACCACCCCTCCTTTTGTTACTATTACTGCATAGAGAGGAGTGTCTTCCCATTCAGGTCCCTTAGCTCTCTCTTTGTATTCCCCATTGTTTCCCTTTCCTCCAGAAATCTCATTTCCAGTATCCCTTGTTCACACCCCTTCTCCTCCGAGTTCTCCTCCACTTAATATTCTCATGGCATGAGTAAATCCCCCTATGACCAGAATGGAGGCTATTATAGCCGCTAGGTATGATCCCCTTGTGTTACCTCAGCCTCTCAATGCCCTCCCAATAGATGGTTACCTCAAGCAGTTTCCCAAGTTTACTAGTGAGGGGGACATAACTACAGAAGAACACCTAGAAGCCTTTTATAGTTTTACAGATGATAATGTTATCATGCATGCAGATGTATGGATGAGGATTTTTGTCCATAGTCTTCAAGGCGAGGCTAGAAAATGGTTTAAGGCCCTGCCTCTTGGATCTGTTGATGGGATTGAATCTTTGGATAATGCCTTTTTGAGACAGTGGGGAGATAAAAAAGACTTCATGTATTACATGACAGAGTTTGGGTCTTTGAAGAGAAAAGAAGGAGAGTCTGTCTCTGACTTCTCCAAGAGATTCAATAAAATGTACAATAAAATCCCTGCTGATATAAAACCCTCCGAAGCCTCTGCAAAGATCACTTATGATAGCACCTTTGATCCCGATTTTTGCCTCCTGTTGAGGGAAAGAAGAGCCACTACTCTGGCCCACATGCAAAATGCAGCCATGGAGGTAGAATCTAACATATTGGTTGTTGACCGACTCAGGAACACTGCTGATAGAAACATATCCAGGAAGAGGCTTGAAGCCTCCCCATCCAGTTCCTCTCCCCTACCCCTTCAGACAGATGAGACAACTAGAGTGCTAAAATCACTTTCTGCCAGGATGGAAAGGTGGGAGTTAGAAGGGAAGCCCATGTACAAAAATCCCCAGAATGTTGATAGTAGAGGTTTTGGGAGACCTAATAACAATGTTCCTCAGGCTTTCCCAAGGGAACAAAGGGGAAAAGATAGATAAGATCAAAGGATTCAAACCCCCCTCCAAAATAACCTAGTTGCTCATGAAGAAGGAGAGGAGATAGATGAGCTTGACCCTGAAATTCACTGTATTGAAGAAACTTCCCCTTTTCCCCATTTGACTCAGTCTAAATATGAAGAATCCCTTATGAAAATTCAAATAAATGAGTTAGGTAAAGGAGAAAAGGCCAAAAACACCTCTAGCAGATACCCTCTCAGGTCAAAGAAGAAAGAAGGAAACTTTGACGGCCAAGATCAACCCCTCATAGCAGAAAGGCCTACTAAAACTGCAGCAACCACTACTAAAGAAAAGAAAACTCAGAATGCTTCACCAGCAGTCAAAGAAACTATCTCTCAGGTAAGGGAAGCTCCTAAGCCTATTTCCTCCTTTAATTTTGAGCATGAAATTCAAAATATTAGAATTCATGTCCCCCTCTCAGAGCTAGTTAAAAATGAAGACTTCAAAGGGTCCCTCTCCAAACTGCTACAATCTGAGTCTCCCCAACCTTCCTCTGACTCAATGAACCTTCAATATGAAAATCCAACAGTCATCCTAGGTCCCATGGTGAAAGATAGAGATGATTCATCCCCTCCCTTATACACCTCCCTGAACATACATGATAAAGTGTTACATAATTGCCTCATGGATTCAGGAGCTTCCCACAACCTTATACCCAAAATAGTCATGGAAGAGTTGGGACTGGAAGTGACAAAATCTTATCATGATTTGTACTCTTTTGATTCAAGGAGGGTGCAATGTCTTGGAGTCTCAAAAGCCTTGGTGGTCTCTTTATTCTAGCTACCAATGAAGAGTGTGGTCATGGACATTGTGGTAGCTGATGTTCCCCCCAAGTTTGGCATGTTGTTGTCTAGGTTTTGTATTAAAAGACTTGGAGGAACATTACAGATGGATCTCACATATGCCACCATTTCAATATTTGGAGGGGAACATAGGAGGTTGTACAGAGAATCCTATATTGTCAGTGATGAAGCAAACTCCACCAATCATCCCGTCTTTTCACTTGACACTGATTTGGGGTCTAGTTTGTTGCATGCCATTGAAACTCCTGATGCCCCTTTACAGATCAGAAGGCAACCCATTCTTAATTAGGAGATACCTCCTTCGACCACCTATGTTTGGAAGATGTTCTTTGACGGAGCTTCTTCCAGTATAGGCGCTGGCGCTGGAGTAGTTTTCATATCGCCTTGTCAAGAGACCATGTCCCTGTCATACAAGATGGAATTTGAAACCACCAACAATGTGGCAGAATACAAAGCTCTTGTTCTGGGTATGAGGGTTGCAAAAGAAATGGGAATAAGGGAGATGACAGTGTTCAGAGATGTTGAATTGATAATCCATTAGTTCAGGAATGTTTATCGGGCCAATCATCCTCGGCTCAAAAGTTACATAAACGAGGTATGGGACCTGATTGATAATTTCTTCTCGGATTTCAACATTTCTTTTGTCCCAAGGGAGGATAATACTTCGACCAATTCCTTAGTTGTCTCATCTAGTTTGTTCAAAATCCCTTTGTCACGGAAGATCACATGTGGGGTCAAGATAAGATATAGGCCATCCATCCCAGATAATGTAAAGCATTGGAAGGTATTCGAAGACGATCTTCAAATCGAAAATTTTTATCAGTCTGTTGATGAGTTTTCTGCATTGCACATTGATCAGGACCTTGATCCCGAAGGAGACCCTCACTCTAAGGTATTCTTAAATAAAATTGTTAATCACCATATTGTCAAGCTGCCCAGTAATCACATTCCAAGGGGACTAGTCCCTTTATAAAGACTATTCGATGGGAATGATGTGACAGTAAAAGGTAATGTTTCGGGAGGAGATGTTGATTTATCTGAGTGCAACATTGGCACACCAGAAGAGCCTAAGTTCGTTAAGTTGTCAAGCATCCTGACTCAAGAACAGAGGTCCGAATACACTGAATTACTAAGAGAATTTGATGATGTGTTTGCATGGACCTATGAAGGCCTCAAGACATATGACACATCTATCATTGAACAAAAGATCCCACTAAAGGAAGAAGCCAAACCATTCAGGCAGAAGCTGAGACAAATAAATCCCATGTTGCTACCCGTCATGGAGAGAGAAGTGAAGAAATTATTAGATGCCTAAATTATTGTCCCTTTGAGATATTCCAAATGGGTGGCCTGTAATGACCCTTTTCTTATTACTGTAAATAATTTCATAAATAATCTGAAACACTAGCTAAATTATAATTAATTATGATATAACCTTAAATTGATTACAAGTTATTAATTAAT
>JZKD02S0494522.1:0-17013 GCA_000966675.3 Picea glauca
TTGGAAGTATCACAAACATACATGTTTCATAAATTTTGCATCTAGTTTGGCATTCTACATGTTTTATTTTGAATATATATATATATATATATATATATATATATATATATATATAAACGCTCCGGAGACGCCTCGCTCCCGACCATTTTTTGAAAAATGTGCTCCCACACTCTGGCAACACTGATTTGATGCTTGACATAGTTAACACTATGTCAAAACTTTATTTACATGGTTAGTTACAATAGGGAAAATAGCTTCCAAAGCTATATAATTCAATAGTATGGGGTTGGTCTTTTGAAAGCACATAACACAAAGACAAAATGAGATGCTAAAGAAATGAATGAGAACTCAAAAGTAAACAAGATAAGAGACCCTACAATGCAAATTGCCCCCCTCAAGGGGAGGAATGTCTTAACACCAACACCCTAAGGGCTCACTTGTTTTTCATAATTTGACTAGGCATTATGATCATGACCATCGTTGAAATTAAACTTTCAGTTTTCTTTACACTTTGTTGAAATACACACACACACATAACAACCAACCATATATTGATGAACCCGTATATAGAATAGATTAATTTTATCTAGTTATACAATTGTCCTATATGTAATCATAATTTATTACCTAGGGTATAATTATATCGAGTATATATAATTATGATAACCTTCTTTACAGCTATAAATACTCGTATTATTATACTATAATTATAGGTATGATGTGTATATTATAATTTGACCTAGGAACTTCAGGATAATATATAATGATAAATTATAGTTATATATCTAAGTTACCAAGCCCAATGGGTTAGCTCAATCGATTCAAACAAATTGTTTCAAGGTGGAGTTCGTCATGAGGTCTCTCGTTCTACTCCATTTGAGGTTCGAGTCTCGTCAAACCCTATTGGGTTACCAACGACTATTGTTGTTGGCAGTTGATCCACCCTCCATCCAAATAATCCAAAGATGAAGGGGGGATCTCCGGAGGTTTTCCTTAAAAAAAAACAAAGCTACCACTTATATTCAATGTAATGATAAGGGAATCGCTAAACAGGTTGTCGCAGATGCGATGTCATGGTATTAGCCTCAAGCTACTTCAAGTCTTCTAATGTACAATGTGTAACTCATGGAGGCAGAGCTACAAGAACCATATAAGAGGTATGATCCAACATTTGACTATAAGTCGATGCCAAGGGGAGCAAAATGCATGTTGTCCCAAAAAAACATCAAAAGCTTAAACCATTTTTTTAAGTTTGCACGAAGGCAGATACAAGAACCGTATAAGAGGTAAGATCCATTTATTTATTGCAAGTCAATGATACAGGGAGAAAAATGCATGTTGTCCCAAAAGAAATTCAAAAAAGTTTAAATCGTTTATTTAAAGATTGCATATTTTTTCCTATGTTCATAAATGAGCAAGAATAGTATATGTAAATGTCAATATCTTTCTAAAATAGGAATATGGAAAAAGATAAAAATATTAAGACCATTGGCTAAATTATTTATTGAAGGTGTAAATCCTAGGCATTTTTAATATTGTCAAAATATGATTATATAGTACATCAAAGCTTTATGACTTTTCAATCTATCTTGAATATATAATTTTTTAATCGAAAGAATGTTATAAACTTTTTCTGTGTTGGAAATTTGATTGTAAGGAAATTTATAAAAAACAAAAACTGTCATGGCTTTTGCCCTTCTTTCCCAAAGACATTCTGCCCTCTACACAAAGATTTTGGCAGTGCTAATGGAATGGTAAAGTCCAACCATACTCTTATTTATCTCTAACATATCTTACTACTTGGCAGTAACTTGAGATGGCTGCAAGGAATCAACCAACCCAGCAAATTAGTTGGGTATAATAAGTGTACCATAATCTAGAGCTAGGCTGTAAAACTGGTAGAAAGGTCTGCAACAATTCATGTTGGCCTACAATGAAAATTTCAACCCATGCTCTAACCCATAGACTTATAGAGCAGACCAGAAACTGAACCCTTCCCCTGACAGATATCTGTCAAAAGACTAACGCCATAACATGTGCCTATTGACCAACAACGCTTTGCAAGATGCAGGGTGAGGTTTGTTAGCTATGATCCAGTCGTTATCATTTATAATAATCCAAATATGAATGGGAATGTCACATCTACATAAGTAAGAGAGCAAGTGATTGAAATCAACAAGATGAACTGCAGTCCCCCACTGACACTAACCAACTGAAGAAATCTCATTTTGGAAAACTAACATAATCATAATATAAGTCATATGTAGTTATATTGTAATGTTTCATTTAGTAATGCTAACAATATCACTACCTTTTCAACATAATGAATCAACACCCATGACAAGGCACTTACACAAACACGTTTTAACTATAGACTCCATAAGGAATACAAAAAAGTCCAACCTACTTTCCCATTTTTTGGACATCTGAGCCACAATGCATTTTTCAGTCAGACATGTTAATGAATCCCTAAGGGTTCTTTGAGCTTGACTAATAGATGTTTGTTGTGCTAATTACCTATTCCCCCATCCTATTGTAACTTCTAAATTAAAAGAGAGTATTTCTCCGAAGTTTATTCCAAAGTACTTCTGCCAACATTCAGGTTTTACAAATACCAAATAATAATCACTAATTTTTTTACAATTCAGACTAAATGTTTCAGCCACTCTGGAAGCCCATAAAGATGAGAAAACTAAGAATCTCATCTTTGCAGAAGTTCCAACCCTTACAACCTCATTTTTTAGGTCTAGGCAATGGTTTTAACTTTTACCCTCCAAACTCAATACTAAGGATATGAAACTATAGCAAACCATATCCAAGATCATGGTATTGATGAGCAAGAATTTTAACCACGAACAATAAATTAGATAGATTGCAATAATACAAAAAGAAGCAACGACTCCTATCTAAAACTTACTTTGTATAGCTTGTAGTATTGTTGTGCTTGCTTTCTGCTTTTCCGCACTAGAACTCTAGAGTCAGGGCCCATTCCACTAGACAGATGCAACGAAATAGAAAGTACAAATAAGAACCGAAGGTATAGAACAAAACAAAACAAAACAATAAACAGGCAAAAACCAAAGGAGTCATATATGTCAGAAAGAAAACTTCATCTATCTATTTGCTATTTGAAGGTAATCAGCTAAAGACAGGATCATAATACTTACACCGAAATATGAAATTAAAAAGTCCTTTACATGAGGGCTGCAATCAGAGTAGTGAAGGATACCTTTTGATTATAACATATACATTATCTATATCCTTGGCCTAATTTGCTCATTTAGAAAAAAAACACATCTATTAACTAGATCGTATTTCCTTCGACGAAGGATACCTAGCTCCCACCACGGTTGTAAGCACTATTTATTCAATAAAAATGTCTCCAAGATAAACATAACATGAGCTTTTAGAATTCCCCATTCCAAAATTTCTCAGATCTTCCAAGGCACTTGCCAAAGCTGCTAAGACTTCCTTTTAATGTGCAATAATTTTTGACAAAACAAAAATTTCACTGTCGATTGTTTATTGCACTCTTATCTCCTGATGCAAGTGTATGCATTTCATCCTAATTTCAACAATGATTTCCCAGAAACTGAAATTGACACTTTGTTTCTGTCAGGCAACTTCCGAAATAAGTGTGGAGATAGCATATACAGTCTTGATAAAACGAAAAGCTATCCACCAGCACAGATATATTTTGCAAGATTAAAGGAGCATATACAAAGTATGAAAAACCTAAGAAGAAAACNGTTGGTCTTTTGAAAGCACATAACACAAAGACAAAATGAGATGCTAAAGAAATGAATGAGAACTCAAAAGTAAACAAGATAAGAGACCCTACAATGCAAATTGCCCCCCTCAAGGGGAGGAATGTCTTAACACCAACACCCTAAGGGCTCACTTGTTTTTCATAATTTGACTAGGCATTATGATCATGACCATCGTTGAAATTAAACTTTCAGTTTTCTTTACACTTTGTTGAAATACACACACACACATAACAACCAACCATATATTGATGAACCCGTATATAGAATAGATTAATTTTATCTAGTTATACAATTGTCCTATATGTAATCATAATTTATTACCTAGGGTATAATTATATCGAGTATATATAATTATGATAACCTTCTTTACAGCTATAAATACTCGTATTATTATACTATAATTATAGGTATGATGTGTATATTATAATTTGACCTAGGAACTTCAGGATAATATATAATGATAAATTATAGTTATATATCTAAGTTACCAAGCCCAATGGGTTAGCTCAATCGATTCAAACAAATTGTTTCAAGGTGGAGTTCGTCATGAGGTCTCTCGTTCTACTCCATTTGAGGTTCGAGTCTCGTCAAACCCTATTGGGTTACCAACGACTATTGTTGTTGGCAGTTGATCCACCCTCCATCCAAATAATCCAAAGATGAAGGGGGGATCTCCGGAGGTTTTCCTTAAAAAAAAACAAAGCTACCACTTATATTCAATGTAATGATAAGGGAATCGCTAAACAGGTTGTCGCAGATGCGATGTCATGGTATTAGCCTCAAGCTACTTCAAGTCTTCTAATGTACAATGTGTAACTCATGGAGGCAGAGCTACAAGAACCATATAAGAGGTATGATCCAACATTTGACTATAAGTCGATGCCAAGGGGAGCGAAATGCATGTTGTCCCAAAAAAACATCAAAAGCTTAAACCATTTTTTTAAGTTTGCACGAAGGCAGATACAAGAACCATATAAGAGGTAAGATCCATTTATTTATTGCAAGTCGATGATACAGGGAGAAAAATGCATGTTGTCCCAAAAGAAATTCAAAAAAGTTTAAATCGTTTATTTAAATATTGCATGTTTTTTCCTATGTTCATAAATGAGCAAGAATAGTATATGTAAATGTCAATATCTTTCTAAAATAGGAATATGGAAAAAGATAAAAATATTAAGACTATTGGCTAAATTATTTATTGAAGGTGTAAATCCTAGGCATTTTTAATATTGTCAAAATATGATTATATAGTACATCAAAGCTTTATGACTTTTTAATCTATCTTGAATATATAATTTTTTAATCGAAAGAATGTTATAAACTTTTGCTGTGTTGGAAATTTTATTGTAAGGAAATTTATAAAAAACAAAAACTGTCATGGCTTTTGCCCTTCTTTCCCAAAAACATTCTGCCCTCTACACAAAGATTTTGGCAGTGCTAATGGAATGGTAAAGTCCAACCATACTCTTATTATCTCTAACATATCTTACTACTTGGCAGTGACTTGAGATGGCTGCAAGGACTCAACCAACCCAGCAAATTAGTTGGGTATAATAAGTGTACCATAATCTAGAGCTAGGTTGTAAAACTGGTAGAAAGGTCTGCAACAATTCATGTTGGCCTACAATGAAAATTTCAACCCATGCTCTAACCCATAGACTTATAGAGCAGACCAGAAACTGAACCCTTCCCCTGACAGATATCTGTCAAAAGACTAACGCCATAACATGTGCCTATTGACCAACAACGCTTTGCAAGATGCAGGGTGAGGTTTGTTAGCTATGATCCAGTCGTTATCATTTATAATAATCCAAATATGAATGGGAATGTCACATCTACATAAGTAAGAGAGCAAGTGATTGAAATCAACAAGATGAACTGCAGTCCCCCACTGACACTAACCAACTGAAGAAATCTCATTTTGGAAAACTAACATAATCATAATATAAGTCATATGTAGTTATATTGTAATGTTTCATTTAGTAATGCTAACAATATCACTACCTTTTCAACATAATGAATCAACACCCATGACAAGGCACTTACACAAACACGTTTTAACTATAGACTCCATAAGGAATACAAAAAAGTCCAACCTACTTTCCCATTTTTTGGACATCTGAGCCACAATGCATTTTTCAGTCAGACATGTTAATGAATCCCTAAGGGTTCTTTGAGCTTGACTAATAGATGTTTGTTGTGCTAATTACCTATTCCCCCATCCTATTGTAACTTCTAAATTAAAAGAGAGTATTTCTCCGAAGTTTATTCCAAAGTACTTCTGCCAACATTCAGGTTTTACAAATACCAAATAATAATCACTAATTTTTTTACAATTCAGACTAAATGTTTCAGCCACTCTGGAAGCCCATAAAGATGAGAAAACTAAGAATCTCATCTTTGCAGAAGTTCCAACCCTTACAACCTCATTTTTTAGGTCTAGGCAATGGTTTTAACTTTTACCCTCCAAACTCAATACTAAGGATATGAAACTATAGCAAACCATATCCAAGATCATGGTATTGATGAGCAAGAATTTTAACCACGAACAATAAATTAGATAGATTGCAATAATACAAAAAGAAGCAACGACTCCTATCTAAAACTTACTTTGTATAGCTTGTAGTATTGTTGTGCTTGCTTTCTGCTTTTCCGCACTAGAACTCTAGAGTCAGGGCCCATTCCACTAGACAGATGCAACGAAATAGAAAGTACAAATAAGAACCGAAGGTATAGAACAAAACAAAACAAAACAATAAACAGGCAAAAACCAAAGGAGTCATATATGTCAGAAAGAAAACTTCATCTATCTATTTGCTATTTGAAGGTAATCAGCTAAAGACAGGATCATAATACTTACACCGAAATATGAAATTAAAAAGTCCTTTACATGAGGGCTGCAATCAGAGTAGTGAAGGATACCTTTTGATTATAACATATACATTATCTATATCCTTGGCCTAATTTGCTCATTTAGAAAAAAAACACATCTATTAACTAGATCGTATTTCCTTCGACGAAGGATACCTAGCTCCCACCACGGTTGTAAGCACTATTTATTCAATAAAAATGTCTCCAAGATAAACATAACATGAGCTTTTAGAATTCCCCATTCCAAAATTTCTCAGATCTTCCAAGGCACTTGCCAAAGCTGCTAAGACTTCCTTTTAATGTGCAATAATTTTTGACAAAACAAAAATTTCACTGTCGATTGTTTATTGCACTCTTATCTCCTGATGCAAGTGTATGCATTTCATCCTAATTTCAACAATGATTTCCCAGAAACTGAAATTGACACTTTGTTTCTGTCAGGCAACTTCCGAAATAAGTGTGGAGATAGCATATACAGTCTTGATAAAACGAAAAGCTATCCACCAGCACAGATATATTTTGCAAGATTAAAGGAGCATATACAAAGTATGAAAAACCTAAGAAGAAAACGAAAAAGAGGATCCCAGAAAAATACTGCAGAACCATATGGGGTTATTGATGGAGCAGCCACACAATCTCCAAACACTTGTGGAGCAGGAGGTATTCTGTTCATCTCTGACTCTCACCAGATCAAACTTGAATGTGGCCTTGACAGTGGGACAAACACCTTTGCAGATATAAAAGCAGCATCAATTTCAATGGCCATTGCACTAGAAAAGGGATTAAGTCATTTAAACGTCTATGGGGACTCACAGCTGGAGATGGAATGGTTGAAGGTATCCAGAAGGCAAAGAAATATCGATTTACATGCAAATTTGCAGCATGCTGAAACCCTCGAATACAGAATAATGACAATTAATTTTCACCACATTTACAAGGAACATAATCAGGAGGTAGACATGTTATCCAAGCAGGCTTGTAGCAGATCCAGGTTCTCATCTATTGAGGTCTTGGCGGGATTGGTATGAGGAGATCTCCCATCTTGGACAATTGCTACCTGAGACCTCTAGAGATGGATGCTTGATCAAGAGATGTCTCCTTTATGTCCTTGTTTATGTACTGAAACATAATTCAGATCTGAATGTTGCTTCATATTGTTGCTTAGGATTCCTAGTCTGTTAATGTTTTTGTCACAGGGTGCTTCTACAGACTGTTCCAAAAATATTTATACAACTGATTATGGATGCTCACTTTTCTCTGTCGTGAACCTACCAATTGTATCTTGCAATCCTTACCCATGTGTATATTTATTATTAATATTANTGTAAAACTGGTAGAAAGGTCTGCAACAATTCATGTTGGCCTACAATGAAAATTTCAACCCATGCTCTAACCCATAGACTTATAGAGCAGACCAGAAACTGAACCCTTCCCCTGACAGATATCTGTCAAAAGACTAACGCCATAACATGTGCCTATTGACCAACAACGCTTTGCAAGATGCAGGGTGAGGTTTGTTAGCTATGATCCAGTCGTTATCATTTATAATAATCCAAATATGAATGGGAATGTCACATCTACATAAGTAAGAGAGCAAGTGATTGAAATCAACAAGATGAACTGCAGTCCCCCACTGACACTAACCAACTGAAGAAATCTCATTTTGGAAAACTAACATAATCATAATATAAGTCATATGTAGTTATATTGTAATGTTTCATTTAGTAATGCTAACAATATCACTACCTTTTCAACATAATGAATCAACACCCATGACAAGGCACTTACACAAACACGTTTTAACTATAGACTCCATAAGGAATACAAAAAAGTCCAACCTACTTTCCCATTTTTTGGACATCTGAGCCACAATGCATTTTTCAGTCAGACATGTTAATGAATCCCTAAGGGTTCTTTGAGCTTGACTAATAGATGTTTGTTGTGCTAATTACCTATTCCCCCATCCTATTGTAACTTCTAAATTAAAAGAGAGTATTTCTCCGAAGTTTATTCCAAAGTACTTCTGCCAACATTCAGGTTTTACAAATACCAAATAATAATCACTAATTTTTTTACAATTCAGACTAAATGTTTCAGCCACTCTGGAAGCCCATAAAGATGAGAAAACTAAGAATCTCATCTTTGCAGAAGTTCCAACCCTTACAACCTCATTTTTTAGGTCTAGGCAATGGTTTTAACTTTTACCCTCCAAACTCAATACTAAGGATATGAAACTATAGCAAACCATATCCAAGATCATGGTATTGATGAGCAAGAATTTTAACCACGAACAATAAATTAGATAGATTGCAATAATACAAAAAGAAGCAACGACTCCTATCTAAAACTTACTTTGTATAGCTTGTAGTATTGTTGTGCTTGCTTTCTGCTTTTCCGCACTAGAACTCTAGAGTCAGGGCCCATTCCACTAGACAGATGCAACGAAATAGAAAGTACAAATAAGAACCGAAGGTATAGAACAAAACAAAACAAAACAATAAACAGGCAAAAACCAAAGGAGTCATATATGTCAGAAAGAAAACTTCATCTATCTATTTGCTATTTGAAGGTAATCAGCTAAAGACAGGATCATAATACTTACACCGAAATATGAAATTAAAAAGTCCTTTACATGAGGGCTGCAATCAGAGTAGTGAAGGATACCTTTTGATTATAACATATACATTATCTATATCCTTGGCCTAATTTGCTCATTTAGAAAAAAAACACATCTATTAACTAGATCGTATTTCCTTCGACGAAGGATACCTAGCTCCCACCACGGTTGTAAGCACTATTTATTCAATAAAAATGTCTCCAAGATAAACATAACATGAGCTTTTAGAATTCCCCATTCCAAAATTTCTCAGATCTTCCAAGGCACTTGCCAAAGCTGCTAAGACTTCCTTTTAATGTGCAATAATTTTTGACAAAACAAAAATTTCACTGTCGATTGTTTATTGCACTCTTATCTCCTGATGCAAGTGTATGCATTTCATCCTAATTTCAACAATGATTTCCCAGAAACTGAAATTGACACTTTGTTTCTGTCAGGCAACTTCCGAAATAAGTGTGGAGATAGCATATACAGTCTTGATAAAACGAAAAGCTATCCACCAGCACAGATATATTTTGCAAGATTAAAGGAGCATATACAAAGTATGAAAAACCTAAGAAGAAAACAAAAAAGAGGATCCCAGAATAATACTGCAGAACCATAAGGGGTTACTGATGGAGCAGCAACACAATCTCCAAACACTTGTGGAGCCGGAGGTGTTCTGTTCATCTCTGACTCTCACCAGATCAAACTTGAATGTGGCCTTGACAGTGGGACCAACACCTTTGCAGATATAAAAGCAGCATCAATTTCAATGGCCATTGCACTAGAAAAGGGATTGAGTCATTTAAACGTCTATGGGGACTCACAGCTGGAGATGGAATGGTTGAAGGTATCCAGAAGGCAAAGAAATATCGATTTACATGCAAGTTTGCAGCATGCTGAAACCCTCGAATACAGAATAATGACAATTAATTTTCACCACATTTACAAGAAACATAATCAGGAGGTAGACATGTTATCCAAGCAGGCTTGTAGCAGATCCAGGTTCTCATCTATTGAGGTCTTGGCGGGATTGGTATGAGGAGATCTCCCATCTTGGACAATTGCTACCTGAGGCCTCTAGAGATGGATGCTTGATCAAGAGATGTCTCCTTTATGTCCTTGTTTATGTACTGAAACATAATTCAGATCTGAATGTTGCTTCATATTGTTGCTTAGGATTCCTGGTCTGTTAATGTTTTTGTCACAGGGTGCTTCTACAGACTGTTCCACAAATATTTATACAACTGATTATGGATGCTCACTTTTCTCTGTCGTGAACCTACCAATTGTATCTTGCAATCCTCCATGTGTATATTTATTATTAATATTAGTAAGTATTAAAGGACACACATGTTTTAAAAGCAATAGAGATATCCCTACTGCGCCCATCTCCCTGAATTTGTTGAGATCACAAGAGAACGAGGGGATCAAATGGAGATCCAATCAGTTGAACCAAAAACCTGCAAAATTAAAGGAGAAAACAACACGAAACAAGTATGCTAGAGCTGCCCAAAAGAAGCTAGAGAGGAAAAAACACAGCCATAGGAAAACAGAGCACCAAAGATATAGTGCATGTAGGCTTAATCACTTGTATAAAAGAAAGATGTTCAAAGGCTAAAGAATGATCACAGGTCACATGATCACACGATGATTTTACATACAAGGTTTGAGCTTTGTATTTATACACAACACAAGTAGGATATCCACCCAATAGGGGTTATGGGCCCACATAACTAGGGCACACTCTCCAAGAGGGTTATTGAGCCTAAATATAAAAGTTGACTAGATCGGCCTTAACCATAACCTAGTATTATAATAAATGATGGCCTTAGACATAATTAATGACTAACAAAAAGTATTAATGACACAATAAGAGATGGTCGTGGAAACATGTGAAGATTACACCAACCCTTATGCTTAACAAAGGGCCACAAAGAGAAATGGTTAATATAGATGGAGTGGATTTATGGATACCCAACTCAATAGTTGGTCGATGCCAAAATACAAATGAGAGTGGGTTCATGGATACCATACAAGATTCAAGGATACCTAACTCAAATAGGTTGGTCGTTGCCAAGACACAACACTGAGTGGATTTATGGATACCCAACTCTAATACAAGGTTCAAGGATACCTAGCTCAAATAAGTTGGTCATAGACAAGACATAACAATGAGTGGGTTTATGGATACCCAACTCAAAACATGGTCACCCTTCGAGTCAGTTGTTTGATTCCATTCATAAACCATGTTCTCTTGTGATCTCAACATGGTATCAGAGCTTTGAGGTTTTCAAAGCCTCTATAAGGTGCATTGGCACTATTCCCTAGCCAGGAATAGCCCTGAGGAACAACACTTTCCAAGGTGGTCACCAAAAAATGTCTTGAACCACTTCTTGCACGTTCACACTGAACTAGTCCAAAGTTCTGTCTTGAGATACATTTCTCGACACTCCCTCTTAGCAAGGAAGAAATTTTGCACCAATCCTAGTCTGTTTCTGAATTCTTCAATCTTCCCTTTTTCTAAGGGCTTGGTCAAAATATCAACTACCTGTTGATTTGTGGGAATACAATGGAGCTTCACTGCTCCCTTCTCCATCCTATCTCGTATGAAGTGATATCTAATGATTAATCTCTATGTTCTTGGACCTTTCATGAAACACTAGATTCTTAGAGACTGGTACTACTGTGATTATCACACTAAATGACTGTGGGGTCCAACTCTTGATCAAGCAATCCTACAAGTAACTTGCGAAGCTAGATGGTCTCGCTACTAGCAGTATTGGTTGCCATGTACTCGACCTCTACTGAGGCTAAGTGCCACAAAATTCTGCTTCCTGTTGAACCGGGATATCATCACTAATCCCAAGCTAAAGCAACACCCTGAGGTACTCTTCATGTCTGTTGCATTGCCTTCCCCCTGCAACTTCACTTCACCATCTCCAAGATATATCAGACCATACTCCATTGTGCCCCTCAAATATCTAAGCACATGTTTTGTTGCTACCCAATGCTCCCTCCCTTCGCTTCGTCATGAACTGACTCAAGATATTCACTAAAAAACATATCTAGTTTGGTGTTGACCAAATTCATTAAGGAACATATCAACTGCATGTGCAACATGGGATCCACCAATTCTAAATCTAAAGTTATCACCTTCCTTAGATTAGAAACCATGGGAGTGGCCATAGGTTTGCAGACCTCCATCTCAAACCTCTTCAGGATCTCAACTACATACTTACCCTACCCAAGGAAAATCTCCCATGGTCTCTACCAAACCTCCAAATCCAAGTAGTGCATCATGTTGATGGACTTCATTTCAAACTCAGGTGCCATGTCTGCTTTGCACCTTGCAATGAGCTTCTTTGTACCTATAAGAAATAAGTCATCTACATACAGCACCAAAAAGAGCAGATCGGTCCCAACAGATATATAATGTAAGTTAGGATTTGCTTCACTTTTGGTGAAACCCATACTCTGCAGATATCCATCTATCCTAGAATGTCATGCTCTCGATGCTTGCTTGAGTCCATACAGGGCTTTCTTAAGCATGCAAACATGGGACTCCTTCCCATTAACCTCAAATCCCTAAGGTTGTTGCTCTATGTACACTTCTTGCTCAATGATCCTATTAATGAAAGTTGTCTTCACATCCATTCGATGTATCCTCCATCCTATAAAAGAAATTAAGGACATAACTACTCTAATGCAAGTGTACCTGACCACTAGAGCAAATGTCCCCTCATAGTCCACTCCCTCTTTTTGGGAGAACCCTCTCACCACAAACCTCGCTTTGAACTTCTCAATGTTGCCATCGGCTACATGCTTAATCTTGTAGACCCACTTGGAACTCACTATTGACTTTCCATCCATACTTGGCAGACTATGTCCCAAACATCATTCTTCATAATGGAGGTGCTCTTCCACCATGGCATCTCGGCATACCTGTCGGTTTGTTACCTCTTGAAAGTTGTAAGGCTCGAAATCTATGATGTTGCTCATCATTGCCATGTAGTCTGGAAACTTCTCCACAGGCTTAGTCTCTTTAAACGTACTCCTAGGAGCCTTGACATACTCCTAGGCATCCCTCAATGTCTGAGTGAACCATCAAGGTTTCTTAACAAAAGTGGAAGGGGCTATTGTCTCCCCCTCTTCACCTGAAGGTTGTTGTATTGCTTCAGAAGTCACCAGTGACTCTGGCTCAACCTCCGCAGCTTCCTACTCCAAATCCTCTGTTGCTGGATTAGGCTCATGGAACTTCCTAAATGTAAAGTCTTCCTCGAATTTTACATCCCTGCTCACTATTGTCTTCCTCTGCTCTGGAATATAGACCCTATAGGCCTTTGCAATCTCAACATAACCTACAAATAAACCCTTCCTATCGAGGGTTCCAACTTAGCCTCTTTTCTAGAGGTACATGGATATAAACTAGACAACCAAAGATGCAGAAATGACTCACCTCAGGCTTCACACCAGCGAATGCCTCCTTCCGTGTCTTGTCCTCCAAGATCCTATGAGGACATTGATTTTGGATGTAGACTATTGTATTGCATGCTTCTACCCAAAGAAACATTGACAAGTCTTAGTCATGAATTAAGGCCTTGGCAACCCCTATGATGGATCAATTCTTCTGCTCTACAACCACATTCTATTTTGGGTTATATGGAATAGTTAGCTCCCTCTTGATTAAAGTCTCCTTATAGAAATCCTTGAACTCCTTGGAAGTATACTCTCCCCCATTGTCAGATCTCAAGATTTTGATCTTCTTCCCTGTCTGGTTTTCAACTAAAGATTTGAACTCCTAAAACCTGTTAAAGGCCTCATCCTTGGTCTTTAGGAAGTAGATCCAATTTTTGTGAGAGAGTCATCAATGAAGGAAACATAATGCATGCTTCAAGTAATTGATGTTACCAACATTTGTCCACAGACATTTGAATTCACAAGGACTAGAATCTCCTTAGACCTATGCTCACTACTTGGGAAAGCAGCCTTGGCATGCTTGCCAAGCATGCACCCTCTACAGACTCCATGCTACTCAATATTGAACTGTGGAATACCTGTGACTATCTCCCCTGGAATAGGCAACACCATGTGATACAGGAGCCCCATCCTTTTGTGCCACAACCCGCATAAGTTGTCACTACTATGAACCAGAACTCGAACAGGTCCATCTTGCAACCTATAAAGATTGCGTTCTCTAACCGCTATTACCTGAGCTATATCTGGCCTAGATTCCTTCAATCTCATGAGGACTTGTTGGTTCTTGAATTCAACAGCAAAACTCTTATCCTCCATAACTAAAACTAAAAGCAAGTTCTTTCTAAGAACTTGAACAAACAAGACATCATCAAAATCTAAAGAATTACCTAACTCGAGTTGGAAGGGAATAGTACTAACTCCTTCTATTGGGTACTTGGCATCATCACCAAGCTCAACTTGTACTCCTGATTCCTACTTCTTTAGACTAGAAAATAATTGTTGGGTTGATGTCATATGACAAGAGCCCCACTCTCCACATACCACGCATTACTTGAAACCGTGTTGGTAGAAAGGCAAGATATCATCAAGAAATCATTCTCAAACTTGACAGCAAACTCATTCATCTGAGCTTTTGTAGAGGTTGCTACCTGCTTCTACTACTACTTCCCTTTACCCTTCTTCTTATCTAGACATTGTGATGCATAATGAACATGCTTATGACAAATGAAGCACTTGAATTTTCTCCAATCCTTCTTTCTTGACTGTGAGGTTGACTCCTCACTCTTTCCCTTACCCTTGTTGAGTTCCTTACCACTGCCCTTATTTGTCTGACCAAATAGGGCTAGGCTCTCCTCACCACCTTTCTTGTTGGCCTTTGACTCCATTCGAGTCTCCTCTTGGATGCTATCATCCCATAGCCTTTCAAAGTTAGGAAGGTTCTCATGAGCACAAATACCTTTGACAAATGGTTCCCATGAAGCTGAAAATCCATTCAGTGCAATGTTCACTAGCTCTACATCTACAACCTTCTCCCCAACTACTGCAAGTTTATCACAAATCTCCGTGACCTTCATAAGGTAAATAGTGACTAAATCTGATCTGGTCATCTCTATGGATCTGAGTTTGCTTCGCAATATCATCTTTCTGATTATGTTCTCACTTTGGTAGAGGCTTACCAGGGCATCAAACACTTCCTTTGTCATCTTCTTCTCGGATATATAAGGGATCAAATGATCCTTTATGGCATCCATCATGCTCCGGCTGGCCCACACTTCCTTCTTCTTATGAGCCACCAGCTGTTGCAGATCTGTAGGCAAAGGCACAACATCCTTGACAATATCCCAGAGATCATTCTCTTCCAATAAGACTGCAACCGTTACTTTCCATGACAAGAAATTTGAGGTGCCATCCAAACTGTCCTCGAATCTGAGGCTAGTTTAAGCCATCCCTGAGATCTAATGCACAAACTCTCAAATCTGAAAATTAGTCTTTAAAAGAATTATCGAAACCTTCTAATTGTCGATCCTTCTTTCTGGCAGTTGATTTACCAATGTAAATCCTTGAGAATCCCAACTAGAGAAATTGCTCTAATACCATGTAAATTTTACAAGCCTAGGTAACTATTGTCCTAATGTTCTCTTATTAAATAACTCAAAACAAATTTACTTAACAGAAGAAAATTGAATTTTTGAACATTGCATTATTCACACAACTGCTGAAAAAAATGGACAGCGAAAGAAATAAAATACATACATAAGAATTTCTACTTCAAATCAGTTTTTCATTCCTTTGATCAAAAGCTTACAAGGTGTCCTCTACATCCTACTTGAACCAGCAGCTATGCAGCGATTAGAATTGCCTCAAACAATGTATGACCTATGAAAAGAGGGTACAGCTACAGCAGTACAGCATGCGCTATTTCTGTGTTTCCAGGACAACAAATCGCTCTTTTTCCTCTCAATCACTGAAGCACACTCCAGCAATACACAATGACCAGAGCTGACGATGTACGGCCAGATCTGAAGATCTATGGCCCATGCATGAAGAACAGACAACTACGGTGGTGGTACGGACTATACGACCTGCTGTACTTGCTGACCTCTTTAGCAAATTTGCCTCTTCTTCTCTTCCAGATGCACTCTTCCTTCCTCCAGCTCTCTTGCTCTATTCGCATGTGTATGAGATCTCTCCTATCTTGTCATATTTATGCTTTCAGAGAGGATAACTAATCTTCTCCATCCTAGCTTCCACCTATCTCAATCATTGTATGTACAAATAAGATTAAATCCTAATCTAAGTCACTAATGGTCTAGAACTTCTAAAACATTTCATTTAGATTCTTAAGACTAATTGACTTCAAAACGTAATTCTTTCACTTTTGTTTTTTATTTTTCAAGTGAAATTACCAGATCGAATCAGTGATCACCTTTCCAAGGTGGTCACCAAAGAAATATCTCAAACCACTTCCTACACGTTCACACTAACCTTGTGCAAGAAGTTCCCACTCAAGCTACATTTCTCAATGCTCCTCTCTTTTGTGCTTCTTCTAGCACCTCCTCTACAGTGACCAAGTCAACAATCCATGGTGAGGCCCATATTAATGACTTGTCTAGTAGTACTAGCATTGAAGTCTCTTCTACGCAGGTGGCTCTTTCCAATATCTTTATTAATTGAGCTACCTCATCACAGTGTCACTATGAAACTCTTTTTTTTTGTTCCCCACCAACTACATCATGACCAATGCCTAAGTGGGCTACATATACTCTCTACATGACACTATTCCACCCAGTGTTA
>JZKD02S0494533.1:0-17013 GCA_000966675.3 Picea glauca
TGTTTGAGGCTGAGGCTGTTCAACAAGTCGAGATACATGAGAGGACGGTGTGCATAAGGAATCTTTGCGCTTTGCTGCAACCTTGTTGACCTGCTTCTGTTGGATAGAAGGTACTTGGGTCGAGATTGTAGTGGTTGCAGTGTCCTTATGTTCTCCTTTTGAACATATTATGAAGAAGTTAAATTTTGCAGTATGAGATACTACCTTGCGACACTTTTTAGGTGGAACAGTAGTCAGAACTACCTCTAGTATTTTGTAGAGATGACCCCCCAAAGAAATAATGACATTGCGGGGTCGAGACTCATAAACAACACGACGCTTCCACATATATGGTTGATCCAAGAGAACATCACAGACATCCAGAGGGGCAACATCACATAATACCTTATCCTTGAAGGGTTGGATGCCGTATGACAATTGACATTGTTGGCTGACTCGGTGATCTCGTCGTTGGCGAAACCACCCGATCTTGTATAGCTGCGGGTGTGGTGTTGTCGACAATCCCAACTGTTTGACGACCTCTGCTGAGATGGGGTTCTTCTGGTTTCCGCTATCAACAATAAGTTGTAGCGGGGTCCCCTTCACCCACATCTGTGAATGAAAAAGAGACTCCCCCTCTACAGGATCTGTTGGTTCTTCTAGTTGAATTGTTGCAGTCGCGACAATAGCAGTGGGGTATGCATCAATGATCTGTCATTTACCAGTATTTTCAGAATTAGATTCTGAATCAGGGTTCAATGCTTTGTCTTTGATCTCGACCACCAATGACTGTTTTGAGCGACATTCATCAGTGTTGGGCCAGGGGATTTTGTGGAAATCACACCATTTTTCGGTGTCTTATTTGTCTTCCCGTGACTCTTATTTTCCTGTATCTTGCACTTGTTTTCGGTAGACTGTTTGTTAGGGCCGTCTTTTTCATAATTTGGTTGTTGTAGATTTGCAGACCCAAACTTCCGTTTGTTCTGGTGCTTAAATTTCTGCTCGATTTTAACAACATATCGATAAACAACACTGAGTGATTAGAAGTCCAGAAAATCCATTTCAGTCTGGATGTATCTGTGTAGAGCCCCACGATATTTCAGAACCAAATGTCATTCAGAGTCTTTGATACCCAGCTTGGTGTTGGTGAACTCCGGAACTGCTTGGCCCCTCTTGTCGTAGTGTGGTCCATCTCATGTACTGGTCCTCATAGTTGCCAATATGTTAATACCGTTTCTTTACTGCACCTACAAAAAAATTCCAAGTGGGTTGGGCCCCATATATTCTAAACTCTTTTGTGGAACTTTTCTCCCAGTAAGTTTCCCACCAATGTTTGACATGAGGGAGAGCTTTAAGGAGTGCAAAGGTGATCTTTTCTTTGTCGRAAAAATTGTGAACATAGAAATAACCTTCTAGCAGGTTTAACCATTTGTCTAGGGCTTCTGCATCTAYCYGTCTTTCAAATACAAGAATATCAAAATTAACTTATACCTTGAAAGACAAGGTGCCTCCAAAGTGGMTGTTTGAGGAATATGCGYCTGTGGATATCGACAGAYGTTGAAGGATGTGGAAAAATTTCTCCATCATTTCGTCCCTTTGTCGCGTGAGAGTTTGCTCAAGCAACATACTGATAGGATCGTCTGCTCCGTCGTTTTTCTTTTCTTCTGCCATTGAGAGTTTCTTTGGTGTGCGAGAACGATTGGCTTCAAGAGAGACAAGTTCGAGACCAAACTTGCTATACTCGGACTTAGTTGTGGACATGCACTGAAAAAACAATCAAGAGCAGCTTGCTCTGATACCACTGATCCAAATTTATTTTCGACACGAAATGAGAGCGAAAATATAATAAAAAAATTCACAGAGATATCACAAATATTCAATAATATAACATAAATGTATCAGACATGCAACCATAAACACAAATATACCATAATACACGATTTCTATTAATGAAATAAATATACAGAGACTGTAAAAATACATAGTGAAAGACTCGCTAGAATGGTGGCAGCGTATCTCTGAGAAGAGATGTGACGGCTACTCACATTTGCAAGAAGATGATTACAATGAGGCTCTGAAGTTCATTTTACAATAAATAAGAATGCCCAAAACCCTAGACATCTAAAAACCTAACCCTAGGAGAAGAAACGCCAAAAGTCATGTGGGCCCCGTTTGGGTAAGTTAGTACATTAACTTCCCGGAGTCGTAACTTTTGTATACGATCTTCGTTTTAGGCGTATGATAGCCTGTTGGAAAGATATCATCGAAGAGATTCATTTTTGGGGCTCAATCATATTGTAGGTAATTATTAAGAAGATCGATTTCGAAAAACCTTCATTTAGGCCCTCAAAATGGCCCTGGAAGTTAAAACTGCTAAAAAAAGTAAATTGCCAAAATTGCCAGAAAACTATTTTGAGCCAGTTGGAAAAGGTGGGTGTCTACCGATATCCAAATAGACCAGTTCACTCGGAAAATGCGTTCGCATCCAGCCCCTCTTCATCTAGTCATTACCGTCGGTCCCTTCACTAAGTGGGGGGTGGACTTCGTCGAATGCAAGTTGGGAGGCATCAACACATTATCATGGTCGTCGACTACTTTATTAAGTTGGACGAGGCCATCTCTACAGTTAAATCCGATGGAAAGACTGCAACCTTCTTTGTATTCAACCAGATTATCGCCCGGTTCGGTATCCCGAGTGAGATTGTCACTAACCATGGCAGTCACTTTCAGAATGAGATGATGGAAGAACTAGCAGCTAAACTGGGGTTTAAGCATGGTCACTATTCTCCTTATTATACCCAGGAAAGTTGACAAGTAGAGGTCGTCAACAAGTCTCTCAAGACCATTTTGCAAAAAACTGTCAGTCAGAGTAAGTTCGACTAGCACATCATGCTATATTCTACACTCTGGGCATATCGAACCTCCGTCAAGACTGCCACCGAATTTTCCCCTTTCTAGTTAGTACAGGGTGTGGAGTCGATATTACCCATTGAATGCGAAATCCCTTATCTTAAGTTGGCAGTCGCGCTCCTACCTGACACTTCCAATCTCGAACGACGCTTTATACACCTAGAGAGTCTTGATGAGCAGTGTCGAGCTATCAAGGCGAAAAAACATGTCAAGGTTCAGTACGATAAGTCTGTCTGTCCTCAATTGTACGCTGAGGGTGACTTGGTCCTCTTATATGATCAAGCCAAAGAACCGCTAGGGGCAGGCAAGTTTAAACCCATGTGGCACCTACCTTACCACGATGGGGAGGTTCTTTCTCTTCAGGGAGGTTAGGCCCAGGGGAGACGTCCCTGGTAATCTGGAGTTTTGAAGAGACAAAGGTTTAATAGTCAAAGTAAAGTTCCCTCTTCATAGGTCACCACCAAAATAGATAGTCTGACTAAACAACCAGTAATGAAGTGTAGGCCCAAAGAAGAACACCTGCCTGAAATAAAACAAACCAATATATATATGCAAGCTATGACTCAATGAGTTAGTACTTCAATAGACTATCTGATATCAATGTATAAGCAATTGCAACAATAAATATTGACGAAGTCAATGTTTGTTAATATAACAATGAAATAATATTACTTAACCAATAAATATCAATATGTTATAGCAATCAATGTATCCAATCAATCCTTCACTCAATAAATGCTTAAAACATCATCCAATTGCTTAATATATAAAAAACGCTGCGTCAAGATGAAATAACCAAGTGTGACGTCAACTTTTTTAGGGTTAGTAGTTAGTTATGGTTTCAATCTATAAGAGTTTGAGAGTTGTTTTAATCACTTTCACTTCAACGTTGGAGGCTGAAGATCAATGCCTAGGGTTATGGAGTCAAAAAGTGAAGGACACACAAGTTGAAGGGGATGAGATTCAAAGGACAAGAGGGAAAGGTTTCAAGGTGCTGCAATAACAGGGCCTTAAAGACAGAACCCTAGGGGAGAGAGGCTCACTCCGGTGTTGCTTAAACAATGCCTCTTGCTCTCTCCTCCTTCCCGACAATCAACTAGCTCAAAGACAAGTAAAATCAAGACAAGAGAGTTTAAAGAGGGAGAGTGTTGCAAAGACAAGACTCTTTCATCAAACCCTAAAAGAAAAACGACCCTAGGTGTAGATAACCTAGGTCTAGGACGTTCTCTTCCTCTTGAAGTTTAAAGGTACGACTAGCTTAAGGGAAGAAGAAAGAAAGAGTGTAGCAATGGCATGGCTCTCTTCTTCTTCTTCAATGGCTAAAATGTTTTTTTATCAGGGGACATGAGACAACGACCTACTTGTGTGTTTGTCTCCTAGGGTTTTGATTCAACAATATTTATAAATAAATGCAAGAAATTAAACTACAACCATTCAATCAAGAATTTTTGCAAAAAAATAATTACAAATCACCAAGAAAATAGCATGCAAACCCTAGTTATAAACCTTTCTTCAAGAAAAACACCATAAATTGCCAAAAATCTCATCTCCAAACAAGTGCGCCTTCCTCAAAATAGTCAATAACCCTAATAGGGAGCAAAAATCAGAGCTCACTAGGAGAGTGAGTGATGAGTTATGTTAAAATGAGAGTAAAAACCCTCAATATATAGTGTATATAGTAAAAACATAGGTCTTTCCTTCTTGAACTCATCGTAAACTTTACCGAATTCATCTTTTAGATACACACCAGTCTGTGTAGCACCCTTATAGTAATTGAAAAGATTGTGNCCCGCTGTATTGACGAATCCATTCCCACATAATCATCACTTAGCCTCGAGCTCCTCAAACGTCGGAAATGCGGCTTGTGGAGGTAAAAACCAGCAGTCACAAGATGACGATCGTGTATGTATCAATATGGTCGATGAAAAAATTGATATAGCCACTCGATCGCAAGACTATAGTTTTAAACAAATTATTCTTAATCTAGAATCTCCTCCTCCTCCCCCGGAGACGACTTTACAGATTGAGAAACCAGAGCCACAACCTCGTATTCCGAAAGGAGTACTCAAGCACTCTACCCATAATCCAAATGCTAGAGCTGACCAAAACTATATTATTGCTACTCTATTGTTGAGGACCTGGTCCAAAGCCCTTGTGCTATGTCGGCTTTGGAGGTACTCTAGATGTGTCCTTCATAGAGGAATGCCTTACTCTCTTCTTTAGGAGCTCTAGAACCTAGTGGCTCGAAGCTTATCAAGTTTGACGTCACAAATGTTAAGCCTCACTTGCCTTACCATGTGGCTTTCCAAATCCATATGGAGTACTCAAAGTATACCATCAAACGTGTGGTTGTTGATGAAGACGTTGCTACGTGTGTGATGTCCCTGGTTTGTTGGAAAGCTCTTGATTTTCCGACCCTTTCCAAGTCATCGAACATGTTCACTGCTTTTGACGGTCATTCCTTCCACCCTCACGGTATTCTCCCTGCCTTTCTAGTCCAGTTAGGAGGGAAGACGGTAGAGGTGGAAGTAGAGGTAGTGGATGCGCCTCTTGATTATAACTTGTTACTCGGTCGCAATTAGATTTATGCGATGATCGCCGTCATATCATTTGTTTTCCGTACTCTTTGTTTTCCTCATGAAGGGAATATTGTGACGATCGATCAATTATCCTTTGTGTACTCTAGTCCTAATGCCTCTCTTGGACAGTCGATCCTTGTGATCGACAATTCTCGGCCGTCAGCCGAGAATGTAGGTGTAGGAATGTATTATTCCCTTATGGGTACTTTCGATTTCTCAGCACCAAACCTTCAAGTTTACGCCATGTCTAGTAGGTTCGTCTCAACTGGGAGGTCCATTCCTTTCCACACGTCTTATTTTGATGATCTGTGGACCCTACCTTCCTCGACTTTGTCTTGTGAAGGACAGTTGCATGCTGGGATGACCATGCCGCTATCGACAACAGATATTGCGTATCGAGCTGTTCTTGACTCTTCCGTCGATTCCGATCCTGTTCTCTCGTAGATGGACGAGGGGGATCTCGTGTCTAAGACCTTGTGGGCCAACTCGTTGTCTTGTTCACATGATTTCCTTGATGGGACTTTGCCTTAAGACGAAGTTATCATCGAAGCCATGAATGGTTCCGACAAACCTTGGGATGATATGCATCACTGTTATTATTTTCTCCCAGAGCTTAAAAGAATCGAACAAGACGACTTTCAATCTACCTTGAGTGAGCTAGTAGGTCACGTCGTAGTTCTACTAGATAAACATGACATTTACGCTGAAGGAAATATGGCGAGTATTTCTGCTACTATCCATATCGACATCTCTCGTACTCTAGGTAAGGTTGAAAACGAAAATATTGGTGCAGATTGTTCGTCAGAAGAAACACTGATCTACACTGAGCTCTTCAAGGAATTTTGAGACGTATTTGCTTAGTCCTATGAAGAGATGTCAGGGATCGACCCTCGTATTGTCAAACACGAAATGAAAATGTATTTGGGTGCTAAACCTGTTCGACAACGTCTTAGAGCTGTCAACCCTCGAAAGGCCCCTGCTATTAAGGTAGAGGTGGAGAAGCTACTTAACACTGGCTTCATCTAGCCAGTTCCTTTAACTGAATGGGTATTCAACCCCGTTCCCGTCGATAAGAAGCAAGGAACCATCTGTGTATGTATGGATTTCCGTGACTTGAACAAGGCTTATCTAAAAGACAACATCCCCACACCTTTCATCGATCAGATTCTCGACGAGTGTGCAAGAAGCGAAGTATTTTATTTCATGGACGGATTTTCAGGATATAATCAAATTCAAATTAAACCCGAGGATCAACACAAGATGACATTTATTTGTCCTTGGGGAACTTTTGCATACCGGAAGATGCCTTTCGGCCTTAAAAATGCCATAKCAACCTTTTAACGTGCCATGGCTTTTGCATTTTATGATCTTAAACACATWGTCGAATCTTACCTTGATGATCTTACTGTTCACTTTCTCAAGAGAGTGGATCACGTTACTCACCTTYTGATTGTTTTCGAAAGATGTCGATATTATAGGATCCGGTTAAACTCTCGCAAATGCATCTTTTGCATTAAGTCTGGTCGTCTTTTAGGTTTTCTAGTTTCTAAGACTAGAATCATGGTAGATCCGCTCAAGGTTGAGGCAATACTTCGGTTGCCTCCCCCGCGTACGATTAGACAACTTCAAGGTCTATAGGGGAAAGCTAACTTTCTTCGTAGGTTTATAGTGAACTATGCTACTATTACTAAAGGTTTCATACGTCTTTTGAAGGACGACATCCCTTTTATCTGGGATGAGTGAGCTCATGAKTCCTTTGATGCTTTGAAGAAATCTTTGGTGTCGACGCCTCCTGACTAYAGTGGAGATTAATTACTTTACATTGTCRTGTTGGACGATAYGATTGGTATGGTTCTAGTTCAGGAGGATGAGAAKCTCCATGAGCACGTTAATTACTATCATAGTCGAACTTTACTCGGTCTTGAACTCAATTACACTCACGTCGAAAARCTAGCTTTGACTYGTGTCAATATATATTACTTTGCAAGACTACCGTGGTTGCTGATGTCAATGCATTTCAATATGTCCTTACCCGACGTACCATAAGAGGAAAGTATAATAAATGGATTGTCATTTTATAGGAGTTTGATTTCGATTTCGCTTCCACGAAATCCAAGAAATCCCTAGTCTTTGCAGAGTTGATATCCGATTTCCCACGATTAGATGAGGACATTATCCATGTTGATTCATTTGCAGACGAAGACATATTTCTTGTCTCACTATTTGACCCCTGGTACGGAGACATTGTGCTCTATATTCAGACTTTGAAGTTCCCTCAGCATCTCTCACGAGATGATCGACGGCGTATAAAATACCAAGCTAAGAAATATACTATTGTCGGTGACACTTTGTATCGCCGAGCAATAGATGATATCTTGTGTCGTTGCTTAACTCATGGAGAGGCTGAGACCGTCATAAACTATTGTCACAGTGGGTCCTGTGGTGGTCATCTATCCGGGCTTGAGACAATCCAAAATTTTTTGCGAGACGGTTATTTCTGGCCTACTATCTTTAAGGATTGTATTGAAGTGGTTAAGAAGTGTCACCCTTGCCAAGTGTTCATGATCCATATTTATTTTCGGCACGAAATGACAGCGAGAATATAATAAAGAAATTCACAGAGATATTGCAGATATTCAATAATATAACATAAATGTATCAGAGATGCAACCATAAACACAGATATACAGTAATATACGATTTCTATTAATGAAAGAAATGTAAAGAGACTGTAAAAATATAGAGTGAAAGACTCGCTAGAATGGTGACAACTTATCTCTGAGAAAAGATGTGACGGCTACTCGCATTTGCAAGAAGATGATTACAATGAGGCTCTGAGGGCCTTTTTACAATTAACAATAATGCATAAAACCCTGGACATCCAAAAACCTAACTCTAGGAGATGAAGCGCCAAAAGTCATGTGGGCCCCGTTTAGGTAAGTTAGTATATTAACTTCTCGAGGTCATAAACTTTGCATACGATTTTCGTTTTAGGCGTATGATAGCCCATTGGAAAGGTATCGGTGAAGAGATTCATTTTGGGGGCTCAATAATAGCGTAGACAATCATTGAGAAGCTCGATCCCGAAAAACCTTCATTTAGGCCTTCAAAATGGCCCTAGAAGTTAAAACTGCTAGAAATAGTAAATTGCCAAAATTGTTAAAAAATTGTTTTGAGCCAATTGGAAAAGGTGGATGGGCACCGATATCCCCCTGGATCAACCCTCCCTCCTTAGGAAGCAAAGGTCTCCATTGTGCTGAGTTTCCGGGGGAGAGGGAAAAACGTTTGTTGAATCTGCATTTTGATGAGCTGCTTGCCTTGCTGGAAATGTCGCGCTGCTCAGTTTGTGGAAGTCTGTCACGAAACTGTTGAGGCCGAGGCTGTTCAACAAGTCAAAATACATGAGAGGACGGTGTGCATAAGGTATCTTTGCGCTTCGCTGCGACTTTGTCGACCTGCTTCTGTTGGATAGAAGGTGCTTCGGGCGAGGCTGTAGTGGTTGCAACGTCATTCTGTTATTCTTTTGAACAGATTATGAAGAAGTTAAATTTTGCAGTATGAGATACTACCTTGCGACACTTTTTAGGTGGAACAGTAGTCGGAACTACCTCTAGTATTATGTAGAGATGACCCCCCAAAGAAACAACGACACTGTGGGGTCGAGAATTATAAACAACACAACGCTTCCACATATATGGTTGACCCAAGAGAACATCACAGACATCCAGTGGGGCAACATCACATAATACCTTATCCTTGAAGGGTTGGATGCCGTATGACAATTGRCATTGTTGGCTGACACAAAGATCTCCTCCTTGGCGAAACCACCCGATCTTATATGGYTGTGGGTGTGGGGTTGTCGACAATCCCAACTGTTTGACGAGCTCTGCTGAGATGATGTTCTTCTGGTTTYTGCTATCAACAATAAATTGCAGCGGGGTCCCCTTCACCCACATCTGTGAATGAAAAAGACGCTCCCTCTCTACATGATCTGTTGGTTCTTCTGGTTGAATTGCTATGGTCAYGACAATAGCAGTGGGGTATGCATCAATGATCTGTCATTTACCAGTATTTTCAGAATCAGATTCTGAATCAKGGTTCGATGCTTTGTCTAGGGCTTCTRCATCTATATGTCTTTCAAATACAARAATATCAGAATTAACTTGTACTTTGAAAGACAAGGTGCCTCCAAAGTGGCCGTTTGAGGAATATGCGCATGTTGCTATCGGTAGGCATTGAAGAATGTGGGAAAATTTCTCCATCATTTCGTCCCTTTGTCGCGTGAGAGTTTGCTCAAGTAACATACTGATAGGATCGTCTGCTCCGTTGTTTTCTTTTCTTCCGCCATTGAGGGTTTCTTGGGTGTGCGAGAGCGATTGTATTCAAGAGAGACAAGCTCGAGACCAAACTTGCTATTCTCAGACCTCGTTGGGGACATGCACTGAAAAAACAATCAAGAGCAACCTGCTCTGATACCATTGATCCAGATTTATTTTTCGGCACGAAATGAGAGCGAAAATATAATAAGGAAATTCACAGAGATATCACAGATATTCAATAATATAACATAAATGTATCAGACATGCAACCATAAACACATATATACAATAATACATGATTTCTATTAATGAAATAAATGTATAGAGACTGTAAAAATACACAGTGAAAGATTCGCTAGAATGATGGCAGCCTATTTTTGAGAAGAGATGTGACGGCTACTCGTATTCGCAAGAAGATGATTACAATGAGACTCTGAAGTCCCTTTTACAATAAATAGGAATGCCCAAAACCCTAGACATCTAAAAACCTAACCCTAGGAGATGAAGCATTAAAGGTCATGTGGGTCTCGTTTGGGTAAGTTAGTACGTTAACTTCCCGGGGTCGTAACTTTTGTATACGATCTTCGTTTTAGGCGTATGATAACTTGTTGGAAAGGTATCATCGAGGAGATTCATTTTGCGGGCTCAATCATGTCGTAGGTAATAATTAAGAAGCTCGATTCCAAAAAACCTTCATTTAGGCCCTCAAAATGGCTCTGGAAGTTAAAACTGCTAAAAATAGTAAATTGTCAAAATTGCCAGAAAGCTATTTTGAGCCAGTTGAAAAAGGTGGGTGGCCATTGATATCCACCTGGATCAGTTCACTTGGAAAATGCGCTCGCATCCAACCCCTCTTCATCTAGTCATTATCATCGGTCCCTTCACTAAGTGGGGGGTAGACTTCATCGATTGCAACCCAACTTCGGTTGGGGGGCATCAACACATTATCGTGACCGTCGACTACTTTATTAAGTTAGACGAGACCATCTCTACAGTTAAATCCGATGGGAAGACTGCAACCTTCTTTGTATTGAACCGGATTATCGCCCGGTTTGGTATCCCGAGTGAGAGTGTCACTGACCATGGCAGTCACTTTCAGAATGAGATGATGGAAGAACTAGCAGTTAAACTGAGGTTTAAGCATGGTCACTATTCTTCTTATTATCCCTAGGAAAATGGACAAGTAGAGGCCGTCAACAAGTCTCTCAAGACCATTTTGCAAAAAATTGTCAGTCAGAGTAAGTCCAACTGGCATATGATGCTATATCCTGCACTCTGGGCATACCAAACCTCGGTCAAGACTGCCACTGGATTTTCCCCTTTCCAGTTAGTACACGGTGTGGAGTCGATATTACCCATTGAATTCAAAATCCCTTATCTTAAGTTGGCAGTCACACTCCTACCTGACGCTTCCGATCTCGAACGACGCCTTATACACCTAGAGAGTCTTGATGAGTAGTGTCGTGCTATCGAGGCGAAAAAACGACATGTCAAGTTTCAGTATGATAAGTCTGTCTGTCCTCAATTATACGCTGAGGGTGACTTGGTCCTCTTATATGATCAAGCCAAAGAACTGCTGGGGGCAGGCAAGTTTAAACCCATGTGGCACGAGCCTTACATCGTGCGACGTTTGCTAGAAAAAGGAGCCTATGAGTTAGAAGATTATGAAGGGAATAAGTTGGCTGAGCCCAAAAATAAGCTCGACTTGAAAAGATATTATGCTTGATCCATAGGCTTAGACAAAACTCTTTTTATACTAATGTAATATAGTGTATATATATTTTTCTTTTTCGCCTTCGGGTTGCTTATTGAGTTTTCACTTGCTTGACAGATGTCAACGGAGTCGTTAGTTTACTTAGGATTTGTAGATGGAGCCAGTCATCACACATGAAACTTGGCTTCCACCGCTTGAGTGATTTATTCACTCGAGGGTCTACTGGTAATTGTTAAAAAGCTCGATCCCGAAAAACCTTCATTTAGGCTCTCAGAAAACTGCTAAAAATAGTAAATTGCCAAAATTGCCAGAAAACTGTTTTGAGCCAGTTGGAAAAGGTGGGTGGCCATTGATATCCACATGGATCAGTTCACTCAGAAAATGTGCTCGCATCTATCCCTTTTGAACCCGATCATTATCGTCGGTCCCTTCACTAAGTAGGGGTTGGACTTCGTCGATTGCAACCCAACTTCGGCTGGGGGGCATCAACACATTATTGTGGTCGTCGACTACTTTATTAAGTTGGGAGAGGCCATTTCTACAGTTAAATACGATGGGAAGACTGCAACCTTCTTTGTATTCAATTAGATTATCGCCCAGATTTGTATCCCGAGTGAGATTGTCACGGGTACGTATTTTAGAACGACATTTTGATTTTATTACTTATTATCATATTCCTAGAAGTTCTAATTATGTATCCGATGCTTATGCTAACTATGTTTTAGATTGGCATTTGTTACATATTTAAAAGCAAAGAAAACATCTAATCAATGTACACATTGTAAAATATAAGTAAAGCCGAAGAAACCTTTTATATATTTCAAAAAATATGGTGTTTATAATACAAAATGGGGCTAATACCCTCATATACATATACAACCAGTATCATAATATCCCATGACATCTACGTCTGTGGCACCGGATGTGTGTCATGGTAACAAACCACAATGTTCGCAAGATGCTGAAAGAGTCGTACCCATGCCCTGGGCACACCAACCACTTGTCGCTGCATGGCTTTAGGTAGATCCTCTATCTGAACCATGAGTATCCTTTGTGTTAGATGCGACAAGTTGCTCTGCATGTTTTGTAACACTCTCGGCTTCTTCTCCCGCCGCTTCNAATATCAGAATTAACTTGTACTTTGAAAGACAAGGTGCCTCCAAAGTGGCCGTTTGAGGAATATGCGCATGTTGCTATCGGTAGGCATTGAAGAATGTGGGAAAATTTCTCCATCATTTCGTCCCTTTGTCGCGTGAGAGTTTGCTCAAGTAACATACTGATAGGATCGTCTGCTCCGTTGTTTTCTTTTCTTCCGCCATTGAGGGTTTCTTGGGTGTGCGAGAGCGATTGTATTCAAGAGAGACAAGCTCGAGACCAAACTTGCTATTCTCAGACCTCGTTGGGGACATGCACTGAAAAAACAATCAAGAGCAACCTGCTCTGATACCATTGATCCAGATTTATTTTTCGGCACGAAATGAGAGCGAAAATATAATAAGGAAATTCACAGAGATATCACAGATATTCAATAATATAACATAAATGTATCAGACATGCAACCATAAACACATATATACAATAATACATGATTTCTATTAATGAAATAAATGTATAGAGACTGTAAAAATACACAGTGAAAGATTCGCTAGAATGATGGCAGCCTATTTTTGAGAAGAGATGTGACGGCTACTCGTATTCGCAAGAAGATGATTACAATGAGACTCTGAAGTCCCTTTTACAATAAATAGGAATGCCCAAAACCCTAGACATCTAAAAACCTAACCCTAGGAGATGAAGCATTAAAGGTCATGTGGGTCTCGTTTGGGTAAGTTAGTACGTTAACTTCCCGGGGTCGTAACTTTTGTATACGATCTTCGTTTTAGGCGTATGATAACTTGTTGGAAAGGTATCATCGAGGAGATTCATTTTGCGGGCTCAATCATGTCGTAGGTAATAATTAAGAAGCTCGATTCCAAAAAACCTTCATTTAGGCCCTCAAAATGGCTCTGGAAGTTAAAACTGCTAAAAATAGTAAATTGTCAAAATTGCCAGAAAGCTATTTTGAGCCAGTTGAAAAAGGTGGGTGGCCATTGATATCCACCTGGATCAGTTCACTTGGAAAATGCGCTCGCATCCAACCCCTCTTCATCTAGTCATTATCATCGGTCCCTTCACTAAGTGGGGGGTAGACTTCATCGATTGCAACCCAACTTCGGTTGGGGGGCATCAACACATTATCGTGACCGTCGACTACTTTATTAAGTTAGACGAGACCATCTCTACAGTTAAATCCGATGGGAAGACTGCAACCTTCTTTGTATTGAACCGGATTATCGCCCGGTTTGGTATCCCGAGTGAGAGTGTCACTGACCATGGCAGTCACTTTCAGAATGAGATGATGGAAGAACTAGCAGTTAAACTGAGGTTTAAGCATGGTCACTATTCTTCTTATTATCCCTAGGAAAATGGACAAGTAGAGGCCGTCAACAAGTCTCTCAAGACCATTTTGCAAAAAATTGTCAGTCAGAGTAAGTCCAACTGGCATATGATGCTATATCCTGCACTCTGGGCATACCAAACCTCGGTCAAGACTGCCACTGGATTTTCCCCTTTCCAGTTAGTACACGGTGTGGAGTCGATATTACCCATTGAATTCAAAATCCCTTATCTTAAGTTGGCAGTCACACTCCTACCTGACGCTTCCGATCTCGAACGACGCCTTATACACCTAGAGAGTCTTGATGAGTAGTGTCGTGCTATCGAGGCGAAAAAACGACATGTCAAGTTTCAGTATGATAAGTCTGTCTGTCCTCAATTATACGCTGAGGGTGACTTGGTCCTCTTATATGATCAAGCCAAAGAACTGCTGGGGGCAGGCAAGTTTAAACCCATGTGGCACGAGCCTTACATCGTGCGACGTTTGCTAGAAAAAGGAGCCTATGAGTTAGAAGATTATGAAGGGAATAAGTTGGCTGAGCCCAAAAATAAGCTCGACTTGAAAAGATATTATGCTTGATCCATAGGCTTAGACAAAACTCTTTTTATACTAATGTAATATAGTGTATATATATTTTTCTTTTTCGCCTTCGGGTTGCTTATTGAGTTTTCACTTGCTTGACAGATGTCAACGGAGTCGTTAGTTTACTTAGGATTTGTAGATGGAGCCAGTCATCACACACAAAACTTGGCTTCCACCGCTTGAGTGATTTATTCACTCGAGGGTCTACTGGTAATTGTTAAAAAGATCGATCCCGAAAAACCTTCATTTAGGCTCTCAAAATGGTCCCAGAAGTTAAAACTGCTAAAAATAGTAAATTGCCAAAATTGTCAGAAAACTGTTTTGAGCCAGTTGGAAAAGGTGGGTGGCCACTGATATCCACATGGATCAGTTCACTCAGAAAATGTGCTCGCATCTATCCCCTTTGAACCCGATCATTATCGTCGGTCCCTTCACTAAGTAGGGGTTGGACTTCGTCGATTGCAACCCAACTTCGGCTGGGGGGCATAAACACATTATTGTGGTCGTCGACTACTTTATTAAGTTGGGAGAGGCCATTTCTACAGTTAAATACGATGGGAAGACTGCAACCTTCTTCGTATTCAATTAGATTATTGCCCAGATTTGTATCCTGAGTGAGATTGTCACGGGTACGTATTTTAGAATGACATTTTGATTTTATTACTTATTATCATATTCCTAGAAGTTCTAATTATGTATCCGATGCTTATGCTAACTATGTTTTAGATTGGCATTTGTTACATATTTAAAAGCAAAGAAAACATCTAATCAATGTACACATTGTAAAATATAAGTAAAGCCGAAGAAACCTTTTATATATTTCAAAAAATATGGTGTTTATAATACAAAATGGGGCTAATACCCTCATATACATATACAACCAGTATCATAATATCCCATGACATCTACGTCTGTGGCACCGGATGTGTGTCATGGTAACAAACCACAATGTTCGCAAGATGCTGAAAGAGTCGTACCCATGCCCTGGGCACACCAACCACTTGTCGCTGCATGGCTTTAGGTAGATCCTCTATCTGAACCATGAGTATCCTTTGTGTTAGATGCGACAAGTTGCTCTGCATGTTTTGTAACACTCTCGGCTTCTTCTCCCGCCGCTTCRTTTCCCCGGTTCCTCCATCGATGTCGAGGGAAACCCTCTGGTCGTCGTGGACCCACGTCTGCGACACAAATTTCTAATCAATACTTAAACACCATCCAAAATATTTTTGTTCAAATTATACAAAAATACAAAAAAATGAAATATGTAAAAACATTTTGAGATACCAATGTCACCATAAGCGGCTTTTGGTGTAAGAAGAATGTCTGGATCTCCTCTGAAGTTGATCCCCTCATAGGGATAGTCATCCAGAGCAATGACCTATCACGACCACCAGTAGAAAAAGTCCTCGTTGTAGGGTGTCGACACCCTACCTCTTCCCTACCACCTCATCACCTCAATCCACCGTGCCATGGATGGATCGTGAGGTCCTCTTGGGAGAATATCAAATCTAGGTCCCAAGCCTGGAACCCACTAAAAAAAGAAGCTGCACAAGATGGAAGCAAACCCAAAATTCCTCTTACACCCCTGTTTACACTTCGTTAGTTGGCTCTTCATATTGGCCAATAGTGAGGTGCACCAACCGTACACTGTGGGTCTCGCACACTACATTGCATAAAACATGAACGACCTCGATGCCTGGTGCAACGAAGTCGAACCTGTGATCCTGGTAAAAACTAGGACAATGATCTTCAGAATGAGGATGTTTATTGCCTGGATGGGGACTTGACTCCCTACCTTAGGAGTCCCAACTACACAATGGGCATCGATATATTCTTCTATCTTCATCCCACTTCCTGCCCCCTGTGATTTAAGGTTCACAACCTCCCCTCGGTGCGATAAACCGGTCAAGAAATAGATGTCCTCCACTTCAATTCTCAATGGTTTCCCATCGAGATTGAAGCTCACTATCAGGGTTCCAATAACCCACCAACATCTCCAACAACCTCACCTAGGATATCATCCCTTTGAGCGCCCAAAACTTATACAAACCACATCGCTTTAAGGCCATTTGGAGCTCCATATCGTGATCTACAACGACATCAACTTATTCATGTTCCCTTTCTCGCCATTCAAGCACCATCTTGTAAAAAACAAACACAATTTTGAGTTAGAACCCTCACTTTTGGTCATTTGTGTGCCTATATGCGGCTTACTGTGCACACAGTCGCGTGTAGGGCTCAATATACGCATCCTGTAGTTAATACATGCACGTATACCTCATTGTATACGCGACCTAATCACAGAAAACTCTATTTTGCCCCCGTGGAGTCGCCAATTCTGTTACGAGGAAAATCTCTCTATGGCTAGGGTGAACCACAACATACATGAGTGACTGTAGAAATCGACTCAATTCTAACATATGCTATAAAAATTAATGTGCAAAGGAGGGAAGAAATAGGCCTACCTCGTCCAAATGTTTGATGATGTCCACC
>JZKD02S0494588.1:0-17012 GCA_000966675.3 Picea glauca
CTATATAGGTTCTGCTCATCCTACATTTTGAATTACTCGTGCATTTTTAACTGGACCAGGAAATGATACTACTGGGTATGGAATTACTCCACTTATGTATTCTTATATGTATTCTTTGGTGCTTCTAGCTATGGATCTCTATCAGGAAGCTAGCTATGTATCTTGACAACAAAGATATGAATCAGGATCATGATCATCAGAAATAACAAATGCATCAGGATTACAATCATCAAGACCTTACTATACATGCAGTATTCAATTTGTGTATCAATTTTCCGTTTTATTCAACCATGGTTGCAAATGGAGCCTATTTTCAATTAAACTCTCGATTCAAATCCTAATTCACATAGTTTTCAGACATTCTGGGAGGAATTTTCTCTTCATACGCTGGTCACTGAGCTTTCCAAGATCTAAACCAATCAAATAGTATAGATCAGAATCAAAGAGAATGTAAAATTCTTCAACGAGAATACCAAGTAACTTTCTCTTTATCAGATTCGATTTGGGTTTGAGTGGTGCATGAGAACAACAAAGCACAAAGATATATTTTTCTCCTCAAACTTGGGACTCTGGCATTCTACTTCTTTTTCTTCATTATCTACAAACAAATCTAGGCATTTTTATGAAAAACCAATGTTAATGGTCAACTTCAAAGTACCAAAGAAGGCGTGCTTCTTGTTACATAGAATGAATCTACCTCTAGATTGACAGTATCCCTCATCTTTACTTTTTCCAATGTAGATGGACTATTAGTTGAAGAGAGAATTTATCAATAACTTCAATTTCCTTCTGGTTATATTAGTTTGACCAATGATATAAAAATTCTCAAGATGACATCTCTTACTACAGTTCATATCAAATGAAAGTTGTGCCACACAGAGAAAATAGTCCCTACACAACATCTTCAACCATTGTATCACAAAAGTATTTGCAACTTCAAGCAAACAAATAAACATAATTATAAATGGTTTTGATAAGGGGGTTGCAAATGACCTACAAAGTGCGTCTGTATGCGGAAAAGAGGCTAACAACCTCCCCCTTTGCAAATCCACATTTCAAGCTTTCAACCATTGAGATGGAGAGAAAATATTGTCCCTAGACATTGTAAGTAGCTTTGACCATTGTCTCACTAAAGTATTTTCACCTTCAAGCACAAGAAGAAACGTAATTATAACTGGTTTTTGTTGTATTCTAGAACCCACAGAAAATCAATTTACAACACAAACATGCATAGAATAAGTCACACAGGAGACAAGCTATTTACGTGATAAAACTCTCAGGGTGAGGGAAACATTCACAGGACAATGGAAACATCATTCTATTATCAAGAACCAGGAGATTACATCCAGCCTTAGGCAACCAGGAAGCCTAGGAAAGGGTTTGAAGCCCCCTTGCTCTCAAATGCCTCTAAGGTATTCACATTTATACAACTCCTCCTTCAGTTACATAAACTGAATACATTGAATGCTGCCCCTATTCTTGCTAATTAGTTTTAACTAAACCAAAGAATACTTTCTTGTTGAAAACAACCATGAATTGTTGGCACATTCCAACGTTCTCCACCTTAACAACGATTAAATTGATGTCATGCCATTGTCCATTCATCACCTTCTTGCAATATGAAGATAGGTGATACCTGTTCTTTCTGAATCGAAGCACCCATTTCACTGCTCCACCTGGATTTGTCATGTTACCACTAAGAACACCAACTGCACATGAAACATATCATCCTTTCATCACAATCATTAATCTTTCTACTAGTACACTATACATGAGACATATAACCCTTTTCTTCTTCATCACTTGGACACAAACCTGAAGAAAGGTTATAATGGAAATCCAAAAAAGATTTTAGTTTAACATCAGTCATATCGAATTTATTGAGTACCATTACCATGTACTCAAGTTGTGATAACCCACACCTTACCATCAATCTTGTCTCTTTGAATTTCTATGCTCAAGATTGTTTTTCTACTCCCAGATCCTTCATCTCTAACGTCCAAGTCAACTGAGCCAACCGGCTAATCTTAGCCATGCTACTACTTGCTATAAGCATACTGTCAACAATCTAAAAACCAAGATAGTGAGTACCATAAACACAATGGTTACAATCACTTCTTGTAAAACTTGGCTCACCATGAAGGATTCAACATCTTGTACAAACTTGTCTGCTCGAGTTTCAGACCATACAATAATTACTTGAGCTTTGCAAACAACTCTCCTGTCGTGATCTTCAACACCTTCAGTGCTCCACCTCGAAATCTGTATTTGAGACCTTTGCCAAAAAATAGACGAAGCCATCCAAGTGAGCTTGTCACTAGCTCAAGGCAACTTTCAATGGAGTCTCTATGCTCCACCTTAACACGAACATCCCCCTGACCAAATCTAGCTAAGTCGGCCAAGTAAGTGTTCACCGCTCACCTCCAGGATGATTTTTGTAGAGTTCCCCAAGCCTTTGAACAAGCTTCATTACATGCAATATCATGGACTGACCCAAAACCAACCCCCTATCACCTAATCCTATGTCTAGACTTTATCGGCAAAATACAAGGGGTATGCATGCCTATTAAGGTCTTACAGCCATATGCCCAATTACATGTAATTGATTACAACTCCAAAATAAATAAATAATTCACAGTGACTTTACCGTCACTCCATTTCCATTTACCATCCGAACACCTTGATTAGCGAATAAATGCACCCAATCGATAAGAGTGCACCAACAGGCTCAAATCAATCTTGCAGCACTGACACATTTAGTGTCCAATCTTCATTTGGAATCTTTTTTCTCCTCCATGATGGATAGGTACTTACTCTGTCCATTCTCCACTAGATTATGAAAACCCAATGAACCTCCCAACACTATCAAATTGCATTGGACTAACTTAGCTTCCAACCCCAAATCAATGTAGATCTCACATCTTTATCAGAATTGAACCCTGTTATTAAAAGGTGTGGGTTCTACATATGGAATAAATAAAATCAACCTTTAAATACAAGTGAAAATGAATAGAGAGATTTAATGGAATAAATATGGCCAAGGCCCATTATATAATTCCCANCTATATAGGTTCTGCTCATCCTACATTTTGAATTACTCGTGCATTTTTAACTGGACCAGGAAATGATACTACTGGGTATGGAATTACTCCACTTATGTATTCTTATATGTATTCTTTGGTGCTTCTAGCTATGGATCTCTATCAGGAAGCTAGCTATGTATCTTGACAACAAAGATATGAATCAGGATCATGATCATCAGAAATAACAAATGCATCAGGATTACAATCATCAAGACCTTACTATACATGCAGTATTCAATTTGTGTATCAATTTTCCGTTTTATTCAACCATGGTTGCAAATGGAGCCTATTTTCAATTAAACTCTCGATTCAAATCCTAATTCACATAGTTTTCAGACATTCTGGGAGGAATTTTCTCTTCATACGCTGGTCACTGAGCTTTCCAAGATCTAAACCAATCAAATAGTATAGATCAGAATCAAAGAGAATGTAAAATTCTTCAACGAGAATACCAAGTAACTTTCTCTTTATCAGATTCGATTTGGGTTTGAGTGGTGCATGAGAACAACAAAGCACAAAGATATATTTTTCTCCTCAAACTTGGGACTCTGGCATTCTACTTCTTTTTCTTCATTATCTACAAACAAATCTAGGCATTTTTATGAAAAACCAATGTTAATGGTCAACTTCAAAGTACCAAAGAAGGCGTGCTTCTTGTTACATAGAATGAATCTACCTCTAGATTGACAGTATCCCTCATCTTTACTTTTTCCAATGTAGATGGACTATTAGTTGAAGAGAGAATTTATCAATAACTTCAATTTCCTTCTGGTTATATTAGTTTGACCAATGATATAAAAATTCTCAAGATGACATCTCTTACTACAGTTCATATCAAATGAAAGTTGTGCCACACAGAGAAAATAGTCCCTACACAACATCTTCAACCATTGTATCACAAAAGTATTTGCAACTTCAAGCAAACAAATAAACATAATTATAAATGGTTTTGATAAGGGGGTTGCAAATGACCTACAAAGTGCGTCTGTATGCGGAAAAGAGGCTAACAACCTCCCCCTTTGCAAATCCACATTTCAAGCTTTCAACCATTGAGATGGAGAGAAAATATTGTCCCTAGACATTGTAAGTAGCTTTGACCATTGTCTCACTAAAGTATTTTCACCTTCAAGCACAAGAAGAAACGTAATTATAACTGGTTTTTGTTGTATTCTAGAACCCACAGAAAATCAATTTACAACACAAACATGCATAGAATAAGTCACACAGGAGACAAGCTATTTACGTGATAAAACTCTCAGGGTGAGGGAAACATTCACAGGACAATGGAAACATCATTCTATTATCAAGAACCAGGAGATTACATCCAGCCTTAGGCAACCAGGAAGCCTAGGAAAGGGTTTGAAGCCCCCTTGCTCTCAAATGCCTCTAAGGTATTCACATTTATACAACTCCTCCTTCAGTTACATAAACTGAATACATTGAATGCTGCCCCTATTCTTGCTAATTAGTTTTAACTAAACCAAAGAATACTTTCTTGTTGAAAACAACCATGAATTGTTGGCACATTCCAACGTTCTCCACCTTAACAACGATTAAATTGATGTCATGCCATTGTCCATTCATCACCTTCTTGCAATATGAAGATAGGTGATACCTGTTCTTTCTGAATCGAAGCACCCATTTCACTGCTCCACCTGGATTTGTCATGTTACCACTAAGAACACCAACTGCACATGAAACATATCATCCTTTCATCACAATCATTAATCTTTCTACTAGTACACTATACATGAGACATATAACCCTTTTCTTCTTCATCACTTGGACACAAACCTGAAGAAAGGTTATAATGGAAATCCAAAAAAGATTTTAGTTTAACATCAGTCATATCGAATTTATTGAGTACCATTACCATGTACTCAAGTTGTGATAACCCACACCTTACCATCAATCTTGTCTCTTTGAATTTCTATGCTCAAGATTGTTTTTCTACTCCCAGATCCTTCATCTCTAACGTCCAAGTCAACTGAGCCAACCGGCTAATCTTAGCCATGCTACTACTTGCTATAAGCATACTGTCAACAATCTAAAAACCAAGATAGTGAGTACCATAAACACAATGGTTACAATCACTTCTTGTAAAACTTGGCTCACCATGAAGGATTCAACATCTTGTACAAACTTGTCTGCTCGAGTTTCAGACCATACAATAATTACTTGAGCTTTGCAAACAACTCTCCTGTCGTGATCTTCAACACCTTCAGTGCTCCACCTCGAAATCTGTATTTGAGACCTTCGCCAAAAAATAGACGAAGCCATCCAAGTGAGCTTGTCACTAGCTCAAGGCAACTTTCAATGGAGTCTCTATGCTCCACCTTAACATGAACATCCCCCTGACCAAATCTAGCTAAGTGGGCCAGGTAAGTGTTCACCGCTCACCTCCAGGATGATTTTTGTAGAGTTCCCTGAGCCTTTGAACAAGCTTCATTACATGCAATATCATGGACTGACCCAAAACCAACCCCCTATCACCTAATCCTATGTCTAGACTTTATCGACGAAATACAAGGGGTATGCATGCCTATTCAGGTCTTACAGCCATATGCCCAATTACATGTAATTGATTACAACTCCAAAATAAATAAATAATTCACAGTGACTTTACCGTCACTCCATTTCCATTTACCATCCGAACACCTTGATTAGCGAATAAATGCACCCAATCGATAAGAGTGCACCAACAGGCTCAAATCAATCTTGCAGCACTGACACATTTAGTGTCCAATCTTCATTTGGAATCTTTTTTCTCCTCCATGATGGATAGGTACTTACTCTGTCCATTCTCCACTAGATTATGAAAACCCAATGAACCTCCCAACACTATCAAATTGCATTGGACTAACTTAGCTTCCAACCCCAAATCAATGTAGATCTCACATCTTTATCAGAATTGAACCCTGTTATTAAAAGGTGTGGGTTCTACATATGGAATAAATAAAATCAACCTTTAAATACAAGTGAAAATGAATAGAGAGATTTAATGGAATAAATATGGCCAAGGCCCATTATATAATTCCCAAGGCACTTGCATTATATAATTCCCAAGGCATTTGCATTWTATAATTCCTAAAATCCCATCGATACCAACACTATTATAATTTTCCTATACATATCGCCTTTCTAGAAACAGACTCATTGTAGGCATTGGGCATACCYAAATAAGCCATGCATCCTCAATGGCTACAACAGGCCTTGATCTCACAACCTTAATCAATGCTTRACTTTCAATTTTCCTGGCTCTATCCATCCATGGYGTCCAATCCATCTCGCCTTTGTGCTAAGATTTGCATTGATCATGTCTGCCACTGCAACAATGGTTCTATTTCAAATAGATACTCCTTCATACGGGCTTCACAAAGCCTTCACTCCAACGCACAGATCATGACTCCTCTTGTCCTCCTGTGCATCCTTCCAAACAACAATGATCTAGCCTCAGATTTGACAGAGATGCAAGAATTTGAACAACAGATATCAAGATCCAGTTACATATCCATGATTTTATTTGCAGATTGGCAGTACATCAACCACCAATCCACCACATATATCAAACGTAGCCACACGTAGGCCACTAGTGTGTTCCTACGCGACCTTCCACTTCATGAGTAGCCTCCATACTGCCTTTGTAGCTTGCTCTATCCATAACTTCTTGGTTCTTCTGTCAATAGTGTGTTTGTCCTGAATAACTCGATCTGCAACAGAAGGGTCTTTGAAGACCACAAACCCAAAACCTCTTGCATGACCGATAATATTGTCTTTCATAGTAATTTGGATAAAAAAATATACATGTGCATCCCCGTATCCTTCTGCATAACTTCCTGCACTATCTCCACCAAAAGGAGGCCCATAACCACTACTTGATTGCATGTAACCACTGTCAATTTTGTTTCCATAGGAAACATCACTACCTGGATATCCATAGCCACGAGCAACTCCATCAGATTAGACATAAAATCAACCTCCAAATCTCCTAGATCATCTGCTTGGAGATGCCCAAGGACATTGATGCCATCCCAACAAAAACTGTGGAAAAAATTGTCCCACGACTCATCCACGCTTTGTGGATTCACTGTCTCAATCTTTTCCTTCAGCCAATTGCACTTATCGCGGTCTAGAATGTGCATATATTATTAAACAATGGTGCCATAGTATGCCTTTTCCAATCGACTCATAATTGACAGTAGAGTTTGCACCAGGCGATTCTCAGACATGAAACCTGACGTCCTCCACATGTCGAGGAAAAACTCCCGATCTAGATCCACCTCTGTGAAACTACCACATAGAAATCTCGTTCTGCAACTTCACACACCGATAGAGAAATCCCTCACCTCAAATCTTTGATACCACTTTTTATATTCTAGAACCCACAAAAAAATAATTTACAACACAAACATGCATAGAAAACAGTCACACATGAGACAAGCTATTTGTGTGGTAAAACCCTCAGGGTGAGGGAAACATCCATGGAATAGTGGCAACATCATTCTATTATCAGGAACCAGGAGATTACATCCATCCTTAGGCAACCATGAAGCCCGAGAGAGGGCTTGAAGCCCCCTTTCTCTCAAATGCCTCTAAGGAATCACATTTATACAACTCCTCCTTCAGTTACATAAAACTGAATACATTGAATGCTACCCCTATTCCTGCTAATTAGTTTTAACTAAAACCCAAGAACACTTTCTTGTTGAAAACAACCATGAATTGGTTGTCACATTCCAAAAGTTTTGAGAAGGGGTTGCAAATGAATTGCAAATGAAATAGGACAAGACGTTGAGAGAGTCTGGCTTTTGCAAATCCACGTTTCAAGATGGTAATTGTAATCAACAAATGGATCACAAACAATTGTATGGTTGCATCTGTAAGATGCGTTAAGTGCACTCTATGAATGCATAATCATGCTTATGTAGATATTATATTATGTTATCAAGGCTTTTTATCTTGTAAATCATTTTAAGTGGTTTCTCTAGAGGAATCTTAAGATATGAATGTCGAAGAGATTTATTTTGTTTGTTATTGATTCATTACTAATTATAATTATATGTTATATAAAATTGTTAATTATAATTATACTTTATAGTAAAGGTTTGTTTTTCATATTATCTATATATGTTTGCCTATTTTTATTATTTTGTAATAAAAAGTTAATGTTATTTAAAAATACTGCAATTCATTAAAAATAAATAAATATTATTTAATGTAACTAATATTGTTTATACCCTTGGATGGGGTGCCACGCGGAAAAGAAGGGGCACGTGGAGACGCGCAAGGAGAGGCCATTTATGGTGGCCAACAGCCCTCACACCATCACCAGTTATGAGGGCTCTCACCTTCATCGACCTCCATCTATTGACAGGGCCTCTCATGCGCGAGAACATGCCAGCCAACTAGAGCATTAAGCTCTCGACTTTAATGGCTGTAGCCACCATTTATGCTATTATCTGCCTTTTCAGAACCCATAGGATGTATTCGCAGCTTACAAAGTTGAGCATGAATAGGAGCATAGGAGACATCCTGGCACTGGTCCTCATTCTCATTATGCCGCGAGCTAGAGGAAGACCCCGCAGAGGAGCAGGATGGTACGCGACTGACTCCACTAGAAAAATACATAAGCGGTTTGAACGGGCACTACTTCTAGCTAAGAGGAAAAGACGCAGGGAGACCACAACAATAAACTCACCCCCTAGAACTTATGTTGAGGAAATTTCTACCATGGAACTCCCCACATATTTCTTTGAAAGTTGAATGTTTACTGTTCCAGATAATTGGAACCCCCCAGCGTGCATTGAATCAGCAACACCACCGCCCAGCTCGAGAGAGGCACACGGTCCCAGCGATGCTCCCACTGAGGAATTCGCCACCTGCCTAGTAGAGAAGGAGCTGCCAGAAAGCAACACCGACTTGTAGCCACAGAGGAAGCAACATGGTCACCAGGAGACGGATGCTAAACAAAACTCGTCGCCCCCACCACCACTCCTTCACCCAGAGAACCTGAACTTGATCTTCAAGGTCCATAGTATGGTGGACGACCAAATCTTCAGGGTTGTCTGCATTAGCCAATGCTTGGACATGCTGTACGCAACTTACTTCAGTGCCACACCATGGCGACAATGCCCCACCTGCATTTAGCTCTATGCGATTCCTGTCAGCAGTGGCAAGGCGATGGACGACTACGAGGACTCCGATGAATAGGTTCTTATGCTCAACATTGTCTCCAACTCCCTTTCTTTTGATGTTTATCAGATTTGTAGCTCTTTTAGTTAATAACCTTGTTAGCATTAGCATAGGCCTTACTAAACTGCTGATGAAAATGGACATGCACCTTGGTTTCCTCTAGGAAAGGTGGCGATCTAGAAAGAAGAATATACAAAGAATTTGTTTAATGATCTACAAAGAAGAATATACATTTGTTCACCATAACAACGAGTATTTGTGTATGAGCAAAGACGTTCTTACCTCCAAAAAATAATTTCAGATGAATCGTTTGTCTAGTTAATTTGTCAAGTAAGTACATGTTTCAGTTTTCTTTAACAATAAATGAAAATTAATTTTAAAGATAATTATGTTTACTCAAACATTATAATACTCTTTATTATATAAATTACTCAAATTACATTTTATTATAAAAAAATATATATTATCTTCTTTCATCACAATTAAAATTGATTAAGTAATTATCTTTAAAATAGTTATTAAATGAACAAGGTCATATATAACTGATAATTTATAACCATATTCCATATTGATTCTTTAATATAACAATTTATAAAGTTGATGCTTATGCTGATAAAATATAGGCAGGGACTAGCTGCCTTGTAGTTATTCCGTTGTTGGGTAATCTTAGGGGCAATTTATAACGTTGATGCTTATGCTAATAAAATATAGGCAGGGACTAGCTGCCTTTCAGCTATTCCATTATTAGGTAATCTTAGGGGTTGACTTTATGTTCCTCATTTTAAAATCTTACAATTAAAATAAAGATTAGAAAACCCAAAGGGACCAAAATTGTCTAAAAAGTTCAAGTACAATGCTATGATTTTACGTTTTACTCTACAATGCTATGATTATAGTATTTTAATGTTATGATTATAGTATTTTAATGTTATGAGATGAATTTATACTAGCACAACCCCACAACCCCATGATTGTGATAGATGAATGTCTAAAAACTTATTGAAGCAACAGAATATGACAATGAGGTGTTGTAAACATATTAATTTTTGTTAATTAGGTAAATTTGACAATCACTAGTAATGGCATTAAAATATTAATCATATTAAGCAAATGTGAAAAAGTAAACAAGGAAAGATAAACATTAAAAAATGAAAAAAAGTTATGAACATAAAATCTCATTCCTTGATTTAAGAGGATAACTAATAATAAGATTAGTTTTTATAATTAAAAGATCATTAATTATACCCATCTTGAATCATTAATTATACCCATCTTCAATAGGTATAAGCTTTAGTTAAGATACACCTTTACGTTTTATTCCCTGCACCTTTACGTCTTATGCCGTTGCAAGTGAATAATGAATCGACATCGATATACCTTAACAAGTCTAAGTGCATTATGCAATCGAAATTCTTAACAAGTCTACTTTATAAGAAATTAGGTCTCTTACAAAAGGTGTTTGATTCTGATTTACCATATTTTTTCATCCTGATCACTTGATTGGCCATTGTGATAATAAAGTACAGAAAATTAAAATAAAATAATAGACAAAAGATCTAATTCAGTCATTCATCTTAGTAGCTCACAGGTGATTCAGTCAGTCTTGTTACTAATTCTTGTGCTTGTCCAGATTTATTAATTTGATCTTGCTACTGGTGTTGGTACTAGTACTGGTACTGCCACCAATAAGGGGAATGCCAAGGTCTCCAATCAAGAAGTCGTTGCAACCGAAGCAGGCTCTCTTCACCTCGAGGACTTGAAAGGTCTACCCTCTCCCACATAGTCGTCAATCAGTTGAAGATAAACCTTTAAACATTTGGTGTTAAAGTACCGCAGTTGTCTGCATAGATGCATTCAAGAGGAAATGGAGCTCCTCAACATCTCCTCACTTGGTGTGGAATACCAATATGCTTCCAAGATTGAGAAGAAGTTCAAATAGAAGAAGTGAGACTTTGGGTCTGCGAATCAGAAGCAAGGGAAAGCTACCCTCAAAACATAGAACAAAGGACCAAGACAAGGCGGGGTGACCTAGGACAACCCGCTAAAGCCGCAAGCAAAGAAAAACACCACGAAGCCAAAAATGGACATGGGGAAGTGGTGTGAGTTCCATAAGAGCTCCACCCACAACACAAGTGGACCATGGCATTCTGGGTTTCCCTGGAATGATTGCTAAGGTTGAAATAATGAATATGAGACAAGAAAACCCTGAGAAAGGCCAAGAAACAGAGACCATGGTAGAACCCCAGAAAGAATCAGAGATGGTATTAGTACAAATGAAAGAAACCCTGAATGAACACATAGATATCAACTTATCAGAGATCTTAAAAGAAAAAGACTGAATAGAAACAAGAATACGATACTTTGACATAGATTGTGTTCTAGATGAGGAAACACAAGTGAATATTATGACAGAAAGAACTTGGGAAATCTTAGGAAACCCTGCTATGATTCCTTCATTAGGAGGAATAGAATTATTTAGAGGAAATATCATAATCCTATATGGAAGACTTACCTAGACATCTATGAGTGCTCATGGCACTTCGACGGAAGAAGAATTTGAGGTTGTTAAATTTATTGAGAACAACTCCCCATTTGTGATGTTACTAGGAAAGCCTTGGATTGAGAAAGATCAGACCCAAAGAAAATAAGAGGAAGATATAGAACAAAAAAATCAAGAATAAAGAGACTTCATGGATAATATAATAGCACACTTACTATAAGAACAATAAAACTAGTCAAAGCTACTGAGGACCATAAATCTGCATGTTGAAGTTGAAAGAACACAAGAAGATTTGAAACACATGTCTGTACAAGGGAGTAGAGAACCTACCCTAGATAGAGAATAAGTATTTCCCTTGAACCCTAGTAAAGACCACCAACATCGCGAAATTACTATGCCAATCGGAGATAAGAATCATATTGGAAAGAAGAATATTAAGACACAGATCAGAGGGAAGAAGGCTAGAAAGATCAACAAGAAGAAAGCAAAGTTGGAGAAATTTTAGGAAGTTCCAGAGAAGACTTCGCATAAGGAAGGTCTCCAAAATTTGAACTTCACCGGAATATCAGAGAAGCTCAGAATGGCACTTCACCTTGGCAGAGTGATATGACCGTTGGAGGCATTATAACCGTTAGATTGACGTTCTTAAATGGTTATAACAACAGTTATGATCAACAAGCTCGCCATCGAACCGTTGGGACCGCATCGTAACGAACATAACTGTATTGATGAAGGCTTTTTGTTCATTGGATGGATTCATTACATCGTTGTCTACTTATTCTATCAACTATTGCCCCAAGAAGACTTTCATAAATTATATCCGAGCCAACAAGAGAACTCATTGTTACTGTGTTGTGCTTAGTTAGACTTCGCTACCTGTTCTATTGCATTGAGCATTTTTTCATCGACCTAAGTTATCCGATCTTGAGCGTGCATGTAGGATGAACCCAATGCTGCAAAAAATTATGTCAAAGAATTTCTCATCGAACTTATGGCTGAGAAGGTAATGTCTATCAGACTTGAAGCTTCATCAAAGCAAGGAGTGCAAGCCTCCCTGTCGACTGCTTGCGGATCTTGACCATCCCGAGCTGCAACCGAGAAAAGAACCAAGCATCGAGATGACTTGGAAAATGCAAATTTAATCCAATCCATCCTTCCTGAATACATCCTGCCTCTGGCTGACGTAGTGAATCATGACAGTGTCGCAGGGACTTCAACTACACCTTGGTTACTGCGTACCTCTTGAAGGGGATACGCATAGGCAAGCCTCAGATGGATAATATCATGAAAGTAAATATCAACGAATTTAACCTAGTGGATCGCAAGAACTTCAGCATGATCTCACCTCATAGGTATTTGACTAGGATGAAGGGGAAGAAGCTGAGGATAATCCCCCAACCATGGACTAAGGACCTTGCGTAGTCCACCATCTTGAACGTAATGAAAATACCCCATTTTGGAAGGTAGTAGGAGGTTAATGCGTGTGTTAAGCTCTAGCTGTCGAGCTTCCATGGTGGCTACCTATGGCTAGATAGACACATCACCATCGACCCAATGTTGATCCATTAGATCACCGGATTGAGCATGCAGGGACCATACCTGCAAGAATTTTAACCAGGGAAGGTTGCAGACCGTGCCCTGATGCAGGATATTAAAGATACATATGATGATGTGGATAAGGGGAAGCGAGCCTACAAGGTAGCCTCCATCCAGAATGACATAGTGTGCCTTTATTTCCAGTTGATTGCTGGTAATCTAGTCTGAAAGAACAGACCCACGCAGGTCACAGGGTTTGTTGTTGACCTCATAGGAAAATGCGTGGAGGGGATACAAATGAACTAGGAAAATTACTTAGTGAACCAGTTAGACCAAGACTTCTACGAAGCTCAGGATCAGGGCTATGAGTTCAATTTTAGTCGACCGTTGATCCTCATCGTGTTCATAGCTTGGGTGATGTTGAAAGGTGTGACCTACCCTGAAATAGAGACATCTAAACCATTAGCCGCGAATCTCACTTCTCTCTGGTATTCAAGCGATATGGGAAAACAATGGAAATCAAACATGGTATTCCACACCTACTACCTACAGCTAAAGAGGGCTATTGAGGTTGTCCCTCGTATAATGCCAAACACCCTGCACAGGTTCAAGCCAATTGTGAAGTTTCACACTGACAAATAGTTTATCTACATCACCGCGCATAGAGGCGAACACAAAGAAGTACTACAGAGTTATTACAAACTCACATAGGAGGACCTAGAATAAATAACTAAGGAGTGGTCTGCAGAGATCCTTATCCTTGTTGACCCCACAGAAATGTCCAATCCCAAACTAATCAAAAGGCCGGTGGTCACTCGTGAAGGGCATGATACACCTAGAACTAGTAGATGCAAGAAGACATAAGAAGTCTAACATCTGAGCAGTGCATTAGAATAATTTTCTTTAGAATCACCTAGATGAGGAGGTGATGACGAAGTAGATAAAGAAGAGAACAATGGAAAAGAAGATCAATAGAATAAAGGAAAAGTAACACTGCCAAAAAATCCCCCTGGTGACACAGAGCCATCTCACAAAAGAAAGGTTTCTCCCACAAAACCCACATCGCGGAAGAAGTCGAAAGCTAGTAAGAACAAGCTACAGACTATGCTTAGGCTCGATGACTTTGACTTCATCATCGCAGCTGTATCAGACATCTTGGAAGATCTTTTGCAGAGAAATAAAGCTAAGAAAGAGACCATGTGTTAGAAAATTGAAGCAGAACTAGGAGGGGTGCAACAGGCCCTTCACCCTAGCTGAGCAGTGTCCACTACGTCCTCACCATCAGAAGAAACAAAGTTGGGATATGAGCCTACCCAACTCTGCAGACTAGCCGATGCAACCAAATCTCGCCTTCGTCGTGCACAAAAAGAAACAGAACAAGCCACAGTGGCCCTGAAGCAAGCCCATAAGGAATTGATAGAGAAACATCGAGTTACACAGTAGGAAAAGGATGACCTCCAAGTAAAGTTCAAAAAGGAGAAAGAGCAGATCCAACATGAGAAAGAACAACTGCTTGCAAAGCAGGTTGGAGTAAAAGAAGTAGTCAGCAGAGGACTTCTCTCTGTGACGGGCTTAGAGAAAAAGGAGGAAGACCCAGTGGAGCATCAAGTAGTGCAGCTTACTGAAGCCATCCAACAACTTCAATAGAGAATAGCAGATCTAGAGATACAAACAATACCATGTACTCTACAGGACTTGCAAGACCAAAGAGAAGCCACTGCTTGGAGCGCAATTGAGAGGATCAAAGAATTATCTTTGGAATGTAAAAAACTTAGCAGTAGAAGTTCCCAGACTTATGAGAGACTTAATGAGGACCCTGAACTAAAGACACTGGAGTCACAACTTCAAGAGGAAAAGAAAGAATTAGCGACAATATAGGCGCAGTTGAAGCTCCTGTCAGCATTTGAAAGAATGAAAATATCCCAGGAACAATGNAGTTTTGAGAAGGGGTTGCAAATGAAATAGGACGAGACGTTGAGAGCCTCTGGCTTTTGCAAATCCACGTTTCAAGATGGTAATTGTAATCGACAAATGGATCACAGACAACTGTGTGGTTGCATGTGTAAGATGCGTTAAGTGCACTCTATGAATGCATAATCATACTTATGTAGATATTATATTATGTTATCAAGGCTTGTTATTTTTTAAATCAATTTAAATGGTTTCTCTGAAAGAAGCTTAAGATATGAATGTCGAAGAGATTTATTTTGTTTGTTACTGATTCATTAGTAATTATTAATTATATGTTATATAAAATTGTTAATTATAATCATACTTTAAAGTAAAGGTTTGTTTTTCATATTATCTATTAAAGATTTTTTTTTTCATATTATCTATGTATCTTTACCTATTTTTATTATTTTGAAATAAAAAGTTAATGTTATTTAAAAATATTGCAATTCATTAAAAATAAATAAATACTATTTAATGTAACTAATATTTTTTATACATTTTTAATATAAATACACAAAATTACGAGAACAAACAATCCACCAAAATCATCGTTTTGGAGGTAGTCATGCATTTTAATATAAATATAAAAAACTATCCTTACAAACAATCCACCAAATTCAGCATCAATATGTTGATTTGAGTCTATACACATAATTATTATCCGCTGTTGGCTGTAAGCATCTTATCAAATTGAAGTCATTCCATTCTTTCATCAAAATTTGTTTTAATAACCATATTTCTTTCAAAATATAATAAAAAAATTATTGATATGACTTTACTTTGCTTTCCTAATTTCAAGATGCAAAAGATTTCATTCCTAGAATTTGTTTAACGATCTACCAAGAAGAATATACACTTGTTCACGATAACAACGAGTATTTGTGTATGAGAAAAGACGTTCTTACCTCCAAAAAATAATTTCAGATGAATCGTTTGTCTAGTTAATTTGTCACATAAGTACGTGTTTCAGTTTTCTTTAATAATAAATAAAAATTAATTCTTTAATAATAAATAAAAACTAATTTGAAAAATAATATGTCTACTCAAACATTGAAATACTCTTTATTATATAAATTACATTTAATTAATAATAATTAAAACATTTTATCATAAAGAAAAATAAAAATAAATATATTATCTTCTTTCATTACAATTAAAATTGATTGAGTAATTATCTTTAAGATATTTATTAAATGAATAAGATAATAATTAATAATAATTAAAACATTTTATTATAAAGAAAAATAAAAATAAATATATTATCTTCTTTCATCACAATTAAAATTGATTGGGTAACTATCTTTAAGATATTTATTAAATGAATAAGGTAATATATAACTGATAATTTATAACCATGTTTTCAATAACCATATCCAATATTGATGCTTTAATATAACAATTTATAAAGTTGATGCTTATGTTGATAAAATATAGGTAGGGACTAACTACCTTGCAATTATTTCGTTGTTGGGTAATCTTAGGGGCAATTTATAATGTTAATGCTTATGCTCATAAAGTATAGACATGACTAGCTACCTTTCAGCTATTCCCTTATTGGGTAATCTTAGGGGTTGACTTTATGTTCCTCATTTTAAAATCTTAATGTTAAAATAAAGATTAGAGAACCCAAAGGGGTCAAATTGTCTAGAAAGTTGAAGTAAAATGCTATGATTTTACTTTTTACTCTATAATGCTATGATTATAGTATTTTAATGCTATGATTATATAGTATTTTAATGTAATGAAAT
>JZKD02S0494621.1:8977-31810 GCA_000966675.3 Picea glauca
AATAATCTGTCTGTACAGAGTAGCATCAACCAATTTTGACGAGGTATCTACTAGGAGCTTCAACTTTGTTTCCATGGTTGTGTACATGGATTTACATTTCAACATGTCAAACCTCTTCATTATTTTAACTGCATACTTCCCTTGGTTAAGGAAGATCTTCTCTGTGCTCTACCAAACTTCAAGACCTATGAGATAATGCATTAGGTCTTCCATCAAACTCTGTAGCGAGCTTCTTCTTCAATCTGTGATGATATTTTCTTCATATTGTCAAGAATACATCGTCTACATATAGTAGTAACAATATAACTGGCTCATCATTTATAACCTTGAAGTAAAGGTTAGAATCAAATTTACTCTTGGTAAAGCCCAAGCTCTTCAGGAAACTGTCAATTCTGCCATATCAAGATCTAGGAGCTTGCTTCAACTTGTACATGTCCTTCTTCAACTTGCAAACCTGAGTCTTTCTGTCTTCAACTTCAAATCAAAATTTTCACATCACTTTGTACCAATCTGGTACACTTGCTCAGATGCAACTCAATCTACACAATCATGTGCTAGCTCTATGTGCTTTTTGCAAAGCACTATCTGTCTGACTTCTAGAGAGTGTGTCCTCTCCTCTTTCTGCAACTGTTCTTTCTGGAATTGGGACTCTGCACCTGTAGCTGGTCTGAAGCTGAGAATGGTTGCTCCATTCTCATTGTGACTATTGAAATCTGAGAGTAACTCCTCTACTCCATCATGGAAACAACTTCATCTGAAACTTACAGTGGCTCAATAACTTATACTGAAGGTATCTCTTCTTATTTCATGGAGGTAACTCTATATTTTATAGTAGTCATGTCTCCATGACCCAACTAATGTAATGCACCAAATGACACTCAATTTTAAATATGGGGATTGCTCCCCCTACATCTCATACTATATATGAATCATGGTTGTTCTGGTTGTCTTCATAAATACTAGAACTATTTCTTCAATTAATGGAGTAAGTGTCTCATCATAGTCTTCTCCCTCTTGCTGGGATAATCCTCTGAACACACATCAATATTTGTACATCTGCAACATGCTTGATCTGTTTAAATCAATCTTGGAAGTCAATAGTGACTTCTCTTCTAGTCTCACGAAAGAATCCATATCCTAGTCTTTCTGACTGGCTTCCTTCTCTTTCACTGAAACAAGGTAATCTTCCTAGGATATTTCATATCTCCTAGAAGTTTCTGAAGCTACGATCTAGTATTCCCATGGCATCTGTCTCCTAGTCCTGGAAGTTGTCTCTTCATCTGATCCTTTCTGAGATCAACTTACTCTCGATTTCTTCCGAGTCCACAAGGACTTCATCATCTCTTATGGGGAATACTTGGTTTTGAATACCAAGTCTAAATATGAAAAGTTGAGTCAGACTTCAAGTGAATTCTGCTTCCTGTCAAGGTGGATTCATTATCTTTTGAACAATTCTACTGTGAGTTCTTGTTCTAATGTTCGGTCATCTTTGGAGCCTTCTTCTCCTTACAATCAATCTCCATATGAGATACTCTATATCTCAAAAGATAGCTTCTTCTTCATCTTCTTTGGTACATGGATGCATATGGTCATGTACATAGTCTTTTTCATGTCTCATATAATATGTTTCCTTCTGAAACCTTCACTATAGCTTCCTTAGGGTTATCACTAGTGACCTGAAACAAGGTTAACAAAACAACATGCAAGAATAATACTCCTTTGATAATAAGGATAAAATATCATGAATAATCGTCACAGTAGCTCCTTTAGATCTATCACTTGTGACCTATCTGAAACAAAGATCAAAAGTAAGGGATACAATACAAAGTGAGGTTAACACTCTTCTAGTGTTGTGATCAAACATTCATCCATGGTAACCTGGAAACAACACAAGAAGTTTTTTCTAGAGTAGATGTTAGTTGTATTTGGTAAATGATTACATTAAGCATTTATCTCAATATTCTCACATGCTAACAAGCATAATACTTTTCAAATAATGCTACCTCAACTATAGTGTTTACTTGTAATGGGGTAGTTATCAACTTTGTCATGTGCAACTTTGAATCTTGTCAAATTAATTAATCAAACATGGAGTCTTGTCCTCAAGAATGAGTGTGTTTATTTTCTTCCAAGTCTCCTTCACTCAAGATGGCAACTGTTTTCTTCAACCTGTATTATGTACTAAGACAATATTCTATCTTGACAGGAAGTTGGGTTAGAGAATAAACTCTATGATCTCAACTTTAATCCATCTAATACCTTGACTTTAATTTTGACCAAAGGTTATTATGATGGTCATAGCTTCAACATGAAACCTAGATCAAAATAATGTCATAACAAATAGATGCATATTAGAATAATCAAACCTGCGTTGCATTATTCCTCTGAATGTGTTGGATATTGAGATCCTTCTGGATCTATGGCAAGATATCCCTTCTCCTACAAATAACCTTTAAATCTTAACAATTTAAATATATGTGAATACATACCTTTGATAGTATTTTCAGGTAGTGGCACCATCTGGTAGCAATGGTAATAATTACCAACTCTTTAAAACTTTAAAGGTGACTGCAACTAGTACTGTAGCTGATACTGCAACTGATTCTAAAACTGCAATTGCAACTGCAACTTAGGGTTTTATGAGGAAACCCTAATTTTTCAAACTTCAAATTTTGAAATTATGATCTAGGGGCTAGATGCACTGAGTTGAGACGAGTAAGATGGTTCAATTAGATTTATGAAAATCCAAATTTTACCCCTTGAAACTGATATTGTGGAAATTTGCACTGGTACTTCTGGTACTGGTTCTGGTTTCCTGGTTTTTTGGTACTTCTGGTTTTCTGGTACGAGTTAAAACTAGGGTTTGAATTTCCGGAGTATCTGACCACTGAAAATGTGCACTCAAGGTGCCAAAGAGTTCCCTAGGCTAGGGCACAATTTTCTATATGGTTTTTTGGGTGATATTCCTCTTCAACAAAAGCCCTAATTTTCTTGTACGACAATAGTGACATTTTTCTTTATCCAGTGAAAGATGCTCTCTTCAGCTTAGCTCTGATACCATGTTAAGTTTTGAGCTATTATTAGGTTTCTTTTAAATTTAATAGATAACGATAACATAAGTAGGATCAATGAGAGAAACACAATCACAAGATACACAACATTTATCCCGGGAAACCCTCATGGGGGAGAAAACCCATCAAAAACTTCCTTAATATAGATAGCCAATACAATGCCAAGACAATAAACCAAAACACTAGAGAATATCCAACACTGAGCAATGCGCCTCTCTCTTCCTTCTTCTCCCAACTGCAGCTACCAAACTTGCGCACCGAGTGAGCAAATGAGCGAGTGATCAAATGAGGCATTGCCTTCCTTTTTTTATACAAATTGGCACGTGTTGGAAAGGTGTCTCTTCATTGGGTAGGGCCAACTTGTCTTCTTAGTGGTTAAAACCACTTTAATTAGCCCGGGGGCCGACTTCTCAATTTGCATATTATATTTAGGGTTTGACCAATCCAGAAAATGGGATTTGGTCAATTACAATGCCTGACATGATCAATCCACAAAAAGGGATTGATCTAATGAATAATGCCTCAATAAATAAATAGAATACCCTTTGCAACTACAATATTTCAACTGGTAATCATCTCCAAGTGTATCTTTCTCGGGAAAGTTCTTTTCTGTGAGGCTAGAGAGAATGTCTCTATGACCTGTCATGTGCTTAGAAGCACCACTATCTATGAGCCAAGTATCCTCTCTAGGTGACACTACTCCTGAGAGTGTAGAGAATAAGACATAGTCTTCAATCTTTTCTTTAATCATCTTAATGGGTGGGTCATCATCTTCAACTGCATGGGCGTGGTGTCTTTGTTATTTCTCTTCTAGATGGAAAATTCTTAGCAATATGTTCCATCTTGTCACAATGGTAACATTGATAAGAGGAGAAATCCTTTTCTCTTCTTTGACCTTTCTAAAACTTCTAGAATCTCCTTGTAGGGTGAGATTCTTTATGGATGAATCTATTTGGGGAGTGAGATTCCTTATGTAGGAGGGTCTCCTTCTTGAAGTGAGACCTTATCTTTCCTCATTTAGCATGATCATCTAGGGCTTGATATCCCTTAATAGTACTGCTTCTCGGTTAGCTACTCTTGCTTCTTCTTGAACACATTCTTCCCAAAGATTGTCAAATTGTAGTTTTTCCTTTTTGGCACAAATAGTTTGGATGAATTCATCCCAAGGTATTGTGAGACCATTAAGAGATGTAATTATGGGTTCATATTCATCTAGGTTATCTCCAATTTCTTATAGTTTGTTCCTTGAATTGAGAGATCCTAGAGAAATAGTCATGAACTGTTTCTCCTTTCTGCATCTTTGTATTCTTGAGTTGGGTTCTCAAGTTAATTTTCTGATCAATGTTCCTTCCTTCATACAATCTAGTTAGGGCATAAAACATTCCTTTTAGAGTATTATTTAGAATCCACTTGAGGGATCAAGTGATCTTTAATAGAGTTTTCAATGATTCTTTTGGCCCTAATCATGTCCTTTTGGTACTTTTCTTTAGCTATAGCATCTGCGGGTTCTGGTGCATTTTCCTTGATGAATCTTGCAAGTTTATTCTCTTCAATAATGAGTGAAATCCTATACTTCTAGGCATGGAAGTTATCCACACCTTCTAACTTGTCAACAATCTTGGTGCTTGCAAACATCTTGACTTGGAGCTGGGAAAACGACCAAAAAATGAAAGTGCTTAGAATTTAGATATGAACTTACTAGGAGGTGTGCTTGGTTGAGGTGAGTAACCTGGTGCAGTATGTTTTATGAAAATCCAGTTTTTTACCCCTTGAATCTGGGCCTGCGCAAATCTGGACTTGTACTTCTGGTACTGGTTCTGGTTTCTTGGTTTTCTGGTACCAGTGAAAACAAGGGTTTCACTTTTCGGAGGCTTTGGCCACTGAAAAGTTGCACTCAAGCTGCCAATGAGTTCGCTAGGCTAGGGCGAACTTCCCTAGATAGTTTTTAGGCTGAAATTCTCTTCCAACAAAAAGCCTCAATTTTCTTGTAGGACAATAGTGACATTTTTGGTAATGCAGTGAAACATGCTCTATTTAGTTAAGCTCTGATACCATGTTAAATTTAGAGAAACTATTAAGTTCTTTTCAATTTACTATTCAATAATAGCATAAGAAGGATCACTAAAAGATACACAATCACAAGGTACACAACATTTATCCTAGGAAACTCTCATGGGGGAGACCACCCAAAACAAACTTCCTTAATATAGATTTCCAATACAATGCCAAGATAATAAACCAAACACAAGAGAATATCCAACACTGAGCAATGTGCCTCTCTCTTCCTTCTTCCAACAACTGGCAACTGCAACTTCCTTCAAACTTGTGCACTAGATGAGTGACTTGAGTGAGTGTGCTAATGAGGTGCCTTCCACTTTTATTTATACCGGCTGACAGGTGCTAGGGAGGTGTCTCTTCATAAAGCGTGGCCGACTTCTTATTTAGTGGCTAAAACCACTTTAATTAGGCATGGGGGTCGACTTCTTAATTAGAAGCATATAATTAGGGTTTGACCAATCCACAAAATGGGTTTTGGTGTTATACAAAGCCCCACATGATCAATCCACAAAAGGGGATTGACCTATAAGATAATAACTCAATAATAAGTAGAATATTCTTTGCAGTTGTAATATTTCAACAAATAGGGGCCCTCCAGGACCATGCTCAAGTTGTTCAGTTCTCAGTACTCTATGTATAGGATCCGTGGGCCTCGAGACGCGATCTCCTTAGTTATCCCTAGGGTAGGGGATAACATCTGGCTCCAACTCAGGAACATGTGCTCACTGTAGAGCACATGAGAACCTCAACATCTCTAGTATGACATGTGCTTGCTAAATCTCAACAAAATGTATTAGTAATCCTTAGGATTGTGATATCACCCCTTGTTCATATATGATATAATAAAATAAAGAGAATCTCTAATATAACATATGATCATGAGCATACATATATATATAAGTGAGACAAAATAATATGTAAATGTAACTACAACTATACTAATATGAAATGAAATGATATATACAATGGATGCAAAATGCCTACCTATCTAACTTACCTGTACTTACCTGTGAAGTCAAATCTCTGCCCCATGATGAGGTTTGAAGAGGCATCCACTAACTGGTAATGGATGTTTTCTTCCTTCCAGTGTAGACAAATAGTAGGCATTGTTGACCGACTTCATTCTGAATCTTAAATGTCCAAGCCAAAGTTTTTCATTCCCTTTAACATTGTTAGGCTCACCCTTCTTAGTGTCCCACATCCATACCATATCTCCCTCTTGATATTCTTTTTCTTCAAACTTCATTGTTCCCTGTATAACCCTAGTGTATTGTCTTTAGGGAGGAGGGTGGGATTCAACTGTAAGGACTTCTTGTTGACTTGGTTTAATAAATATGTCATCATCCCCTTTCTTTAGTAACTTGATAGATCCAACTTCTTTGTCCTTGTATTTATTTAAAATTTGTTGATACTCTTCTTTATTTGGCCATTGTATCTCATCAAAATCTTCCTCTGAAGTGAAGGACAAATCCTCTGGAGAAAATACATGAAGGTTTTCCTTAATTGGTTCATGCATTTCATTGATCTTAGTATCATTGTTAATTTCTTGTACATGGACCTTGGCCATTGGCATATTTGGAAGGAATGCAATTGTCCCATTTTTCATAGACACATTGACATAAGTTAAATCCATCTCTAATTTACCACCCAAAATTGTTGCAAAATTCCTAGACAAGAGAATCCCCCATACATCAGGGACATATACCACCACAATATCCATATGGATGATTCTCTCAGGATATTTACCGAGGTGTACTTCAACATTCTCAACTACCCCATGAGTAGGTATGGCGCTGGATTCAAAACTGCACACATTTCTATAAGGTCGTGTAGCCTTTAGGCCTAGTTGCTCCATGAATTTCAAAGACATCATGTTAGCACCTGATCCCGAGTCAAGCATACATTTGTTAAGACATTTGTTATTTACTAGTAATGACATAAAGAAGGGTGGGATTCAACTGTAAGGACTTCTTGTTGACTTGGTTTAATAAATATGCCATCATCCCCTTTCTTTAGTAACTTGACATATCCAACTTCTTTGTCCTTGTATTTATTTAAAAGTTGTTGATACTCTTCTTTCTTTGGCCATTGCATCTCATCAAAATCTTCCTCTGAAGTGAAGGACAAATCCTCTGGAGAAAATACATGAAGGTTTTCCTTAATTGGTTCATGCGTTTCACCGATCTTAGTATCATTGTTAATTTCTTGTACATGGACCTTGGCCATTGGCATATTGGGAAGGAATGCAATTGCCCCATTTTTCATAGGAACATTGACATAAGTTAAATCCATCTCTAATGTACCACCCAAAATTGCTGCAAAATTTCTGGACAAGAGCATCCCCCATAAATCAGGGACATATACCACCACAATATCCATATGGATGATTCTCTCAGGATATTTACCAAGGTGTACTTCAACATTCTCAACTACCCCATGAGTAGGTATGGCACTGGATTCAAAACTGCACACATTTCTATAAGGTCGTGTAGCCTTTAGGCCTATTTTCTCCATGAATTTCAAAGACATCATGTTAGCACCTGCTCCCGATTCAAGCATACAGTTGTTAAGACATTTGTTATTTACTAGTAATGATGTAAAGAAGGGTGGGTGTCCATCATATTGAACCCTAAAATGGTCTGCTTGTAACATAATAGGAGGGTCTATTGGTTCATCCAATACGTTGAAAAACTTGTCGAACCTTTCTTTCATGGATGGAACTTTGATAACTTCCCTCAATGGGATGGTCACATGCATTTTGGCTAATGCACCTTCCAAGTCAAATTTCAAGTCAATCTTGTCATTCTTAGAAGAAGTTTTAGGAAGGAGTATGTTCATAGGTGGAGGCTTTGGTTGTGAAGTTGTAGGTCCAGTAGAGAGAGGTTGGTTCATCCATTTTTGTCTAGTATACACTTGGAATTCTTGTTTTTTTAACTTTTCTCTTGACTCTTGATCAAGGTTATTGATTACCTCCATCCTAGCCCTCTTGGTTGCTTCCTTTATGCCCTCTTCATGTTCTTCAAGTGTGATATTAAGGAAAACCCTCAATGGTATGGTTGATAATATTTACTTGATCATGTTCACCATTATTTAGAGGGAATTCATGCTCCCAATGTGACTCTCTGCATTGTAAGCACCACAGGTTCTCCTTTACTAAGTTCGTGGGGGATTAAGTATTAGGGATTTCTTGATCATTATTAGGATTTAAACCTTGAACACCCCTTTGGAATTTCCCTTTGTAAGGAGGTCTAGGAGCTTGTTGTTGGGCTCTTTCTAGATTTACAATCGTATTCATCATTAACTCTTGGGTTTTTACGATGCCATCTACAATCAATTGTAGCTTTGCCAAGCTAGCGTCAATATCTGAAGTAGACTCAACATTGTGGACTACTTTGGGTTTAACATCCATCTTGACTCTTGGGGAAGATAAAGGTTCTACTTTGGATGATGATAGGTTATTTTCAATCTTCACAACCATCTCATGGGATTCTTGGATTATTCTAGGAGCTTTGTGTCTGAGGGGGAAAAACCTATTTGTCTTATAAAGGCTTTGGTGTAAAGAAAGAGAAGAAAATTGTTTGAAGGGTGATGGCTTGCTGGGATTTGTTGTATTAGCCTTTCAAATTTATCATGAAATTCCCTAATAGTTTCATTCTCATCCTTTGTGATGTTGTTGAGCCTTATTAACAACATGTTAGGGTCTTCCTTGACACTCCATCTTTTGAGGAACACTTCCTCTAATTTATCCATAGATGTAATACTAGCGTTAGGGAGATCATTATACCATCTTCTAGCACCATCATAGAGGGTAACAGAGAACAATTTAATTTCTAAATCTTCTACATCATCACTGATGGGATGAAGTTGAAAAAAGGCCNCGACTTCTCAATTTGCATATTATATTTAGGGTTTGACCAATCCAGAAAATGGGATTTGGTCAATTACAATGCCTGACATGATCAATCCACAAAAAGGGATTGATCTAATGAATAATGCCTCAATAAATAAATAGAATACCCTTTGCAACTACAATATTTCAACTGGTAATCATCTCCAAGTGTATCTTTCTCGGGAAAGTTCTTTTCTGTGAGGCTAGAGAGAATGTCTCTATGACCTGTCATGTGCTTAGAAGCACCACTATCTATGAGCCAAGTATCCTCTCTAGGTGACACTACTCCTGAGAGTGTAGAGAATAAGACATAGTCTTCAATCTTTTCTTTAATCATCTTAATGGGTGGGTCATCATCTTCAACTGCATGGGCGTGGTGTCTTTGTTATTTCTCTTCTAGATGGAAAATTCTTAGCAATATGTTCCATCTTGTCACAATGGTAACATTGATAAGAGGAGAAATCCTTTTCTCTTCTTTGACCTTTCTAAAACTTCTAGAATCTCCTTGTAGGGTGAGATTCTTTATAGATGAATCTATTTGGGGAGTGAGATTCCTTATGTAGGTGGGTCTCCTTCTTGAAGTGAGACCTTATATTTCCTCCTTTAGCATGATCATCTAGGGCTTGATCTTCATCCCTCAATAGTATTGCTTCTCGGTTAGCTACTCTTGCTTCTTCTTGAACACATTCTTCCCAAAGATTGTCAAATTGTAGTTTTTCCTTTTTGGCACAAATAGTTTGGATGAATGCATCCCAAGGTATTGTGAGACCATTAAGAGATGTAATTATGGGTTCATATTCATCTAGGTTATCTCCAATTTCTTATATTTGTTCCTTGAATTGAGAGATCCTAGAGAAATAGTCATGAACTGTTTCTCCTTTCTGCATCTTTGTATTCTTGAGTTGGGTTCTCAAGTTCATCTTTCAATTAATGTTCCTTCCTTCATACAATCTGGTTAGGGCATCAAACATTGCTTTTAGAGTATTATTTAGAATCCACTTGAGGGATCAAGTGATCTTTAATAGAGTTTTCAATGATTCTTTTGGCCCTAATCATGTCCTTTTGGTACTTTTCTTTAGCCAAAAGGACATCACCCAAAACAAGCTTCCTTAATATAGATTTCCAATACAATGCCAAGATAATAAACCAAACACAAGAGAATATCCAACAATGAGCAATGTGCCTCTCTCTTCCTTCTTCCGACAACTGGCAACTGCAACTTCCTTCAAACTTGTGTACTAGATGAGTGACTTGAGTGAGTGTGCTAATGAGGTGCCTTCCACTTTTATTTATACTGGCTGGCAGGTGCTAGGGAGGTGTCTCTTCATAAAGCGTGGACGACTTCTTATTTAGTGGCTAAAACCACTTTAATTAGGCATGGGGGTCGACTTCTTAATTAGAAGCATATAATTAGGGTTTGACCAATCCACAAAAGGGGTTTTGGTCTTATACAAAGCCCCACATGATCAATCCACAAAAGGGGTTTGACCTATAAGATAATAACTCAATAATAAGTAGAATATTCTTTGCAGTTATAATATTTCAACAAATAGGGGCCCTCCAGGACCATGCTCAAGTCGTTCAGTTCTCGGTACTCTATGTATAGGACCTGTGGGCCTCGAGATGTGATCTCCTTAGTTATCCCTAGGGTAGGGGATAACATCTGGCTCCAACTCGGGAACATGTGCTCATTGTAGAGCACATGAGAACCTCAACATCTCTAGTATGACATGTGCTTGCTAAATCTCAACAAAATGTATTAGTAATCCTTAGGATTGTGATATCACCCCTTGTTCATATATGATATAATAAAATAAAGAGAATCTCTAATATAACATATGATCATGAGCATACATATATATATAAGTGAGACAAAATAATATGTAAATGTAACTACAACTATACTAATATGAAATGAAATGATATATACAATGGATGCAAAATGCCTACCTATCTAACTTACCTGTACTTACCTGTGAAGTCAAATCTCTGCCCCATGATGAGGTTTGAAGAGGCATCCACTAACTGGTAATGGATGTTTTCTTCCTTCCAGTGTAGACAAATAGTAGGCATTGTTGACCGACTTCATTCTGAATCTTAAATGTCCAAGCCAAAGTTTTTCATTCCCTTTAACATTGTTAGGCTCACCCTTCTTAGTGTCCCACATCCATACCATATCTCCCTCTTGATATTCTTTTTCTTCAAACTTCATTGTTCCCTGTATAACCCTAGTGTATTGTCTTTAGGGAGGAGGGTGGGATTCAACTGTAAGGACTTCTTGTTGACTTGGTTTAATAAATATGTCATCATCCCCTTTCTTTAGTAACTTGATAGATCCAACTTCTTTGTCCTTGTATTTATTTAAAATTTGTTGATACTCTTCTTTATTTGGCCATTGTATCTCATCAAAATCTTCCTCTGAAGTGAAGGACAAATCCTCTGGAGAAAATACATGAAGGTTTTCCTTAATTGGTTCATGCATTTCATTGATCTTAGTATCATTGTTAATTTCTTGTACATGGACCTTGGCCATTGGCATATTTGGAAGGAATGCAATTGTCCCATTTTTCATAGACACATTGACATAAGTTAAATCCATCTCTAATTTACCACCCAAAATTGTTGCAAAATTCCTAGACAAGAGAATCCCCCATACATCAGGGACATATACCACCACAATATCCATATGGATGATTCTCTCAGGATATTTACCGAGGTGTACTTCAACATTCTCAACTACCCCATGAGTAGGTATGGCGCTGGATTCAAAACTGCACACATTTCTATAAGGTCGTGTAGCCTTTAGGCCTAGTTGCTCCATGAATTTCAAAGACATCATGTTAGCACCTGATCCCGAGTCAAGCATACATTTGTTAAGACATTTGTTATTTACTAGTAATGACATAAAGAAGGGTGGGATTCAACTGTAAGGACTTCTTGTTGACTTGGTTTAATAAATATGCCATCATCCCCTTTCTTTAGTAACTTGACATATCCAACTTCTTTGTCCTTGTATTTATTTAAAAGTTGTTGATACTCTTCTTTCTTTGGCCATTGCATCTCATCAAAATCTTCCTCTGAAGTGAAGGACAAATCCTCTGGAGAAAATACATGAAGGTTTTCCTTAATTGGTTCATGCGTTTCACCGATCTTAGTATCATTGTTAATTTCTTGTACATGGACCTTGGCCATTGGCATATTGGGAAGGAATGCAATTGCCCCATTTTTCATAGGAACATTGACATAAGTTAAATCCATCTCTAATGTACCACCCAAAATTGCTGCAAAATTTCTGGACAAGAGCATCCCCCATAAATCAGGGACATATACCACCACAATATCCATATGGATGATTCTCTCAGGATATTTACCAAGGTGTACTTCAACATTCTCAACTACCCCATGAGTAGGTATGGCACTGGATTCAAAACTGCACACATTTCTATAAGGTCGTGTAGCCTTTAGGCCTATTTTCTCCATGAATTTCAAAGACATCATGTTAGCACCTGCTCCCGATTCAAGCATACAGTTGTTAAGACATTTGTTATTTACTAGTAATGATGTAAAGAAGGGTGGGTGTCCATCATATTGAACCCTAAAATGGTCTGCTTGTAACATAATAGGAGGGTCTATTGGTTCATCCAATACGTTGAAAAACTTGTCGAACCTTTCTTTCATGGATGGAACTTTGATAACTTCCCTCAATGGGATGGTCACATGCATTTTGGCTAATGCACCTTCCAAGTCAAATTTCAAGTCAATCTTGTCATTCTTAGAAGAAGTTTTAGGAAGGAGTATGTTCATAGGTGGAGGCTTTGGTTGTGAAGTTGTAGGTCCAGTAGAGAGAGGTTGGTTCATCCATTTTTGTCTAGTATACACTTGGAATTCTTGTTTTTTTAACTTTTCTCTTGACTCTTGATCAAGGTTATTGATTACCTCCATCCTAGCCCTCTTGGTTGCTTCCTTTATGCCCTCTTCATGTTCTTCAAGTGTGATATTAAGGAAAACCCTCAATGGTATGGTTGATAATATTTACTTGATCATGTTCACCATTATTTAGAGGGAATTCATGCTCCCAATGTGACTCTCTGCATTGTAAGCACCACAGGTTCTCCTTTACTAAGTTCGTGGGGGATTAAGTATTAGGGATTTCTTGATCATTATTAGGATTTAAACCTTGAACACCCCTTTGGAATTTCCCTTTGTAAGGAGGTCTAGGAGCTTGTTGTTGGGCTCTTTCTAGATTTACAATCGTATTCATCATTAACTCTTGGGTTTTTACGATGCCATCTACAATCAATTGTAGCTTTGCCAAGCTAGCGTCAATATCTGAAGTAGACTCAACATTGTGGACTACTTTGGGTTTAACATCCATCTTGACTCTTGGGGAAGATAAAGGTTCTACTTTGGATGATGATAGGTTATTTTCAATCTTCACAACCATCTCATGGGATTCTTGGATTATTCTAGGAGCTTTGTGTCTGAGGGGGAAAAACCTATTTGTCTTATAAAGGCTTTGGTGTAAAGAAAGAGAAGAAAATTGTTTGAAGGGTGATGGCTTGCTGGGATTTGTTGTATTAGCCTTTCAAATTTATCATGAAATTCCCTAATAGTTTCATTCTCATCCTTTGTGATGTTGTTGAGCCTTATTAACAACATGTTAGGGTCTTCCTTGACACTCCATCTTTTGAGGAACACTTCCTCTAATTTATCCATAGATGTAATACTAGCGTTAGGGAGATCATTATACCATCTTCTAGCACCATCATAGAGGGTAACAGAGAACAATTTAATTTCTAAATCTTCTACATCATCACTGATGGGATGAAGTTGAAAAAAGGCCTTAGAAATTGCTCATATGGTCCTCGACGTTGACTACATCATTACCAGTGAACTTAGGCAACCACTTCTCATACTTAGGGGGAATTTGCCGAGGGTATCCTTGAATATTTTTCATGTCTAACAGTTTAAAAAGTTTGGATGACCATTTTTTTGGTTATTAGCCTGATTTGGATTAAGGGTATGAGTTTGAGCATTAAACATTGTGTTTAAGGGAATATTTCCTCCAAATAATGATTTTACTACAAGAGAGTCTTGGGGAGGATTTCTTTTGTAAGACTTGGGAGGATTGGTATATCTCCTTGACCTTTGTGGATTCGCCAGATAATATTCTTGAAATTATCAAAGAGATGAAGGATTCATCCTCAGTGGAGTCTCCAGGTAAGCTATGTAAAATGAAGGCTTTGAATAAAGTCTTACTGAAAAGTGTCGTTTGAGGAAAATTGACTCGATGATCCCTGACTACGGCGCCAAAAAAATTATCACACAATCTGTACTTGCCCAAAGCCCAAGGAAAGTGAGGAAATATTGACATAACAAGGGGGTGACCTGTCACTGTCACCTTAATAGGAAAACCCTTTCTGTTTAGGAGTATGTTAATATTACCCCAAGGGAGATGCCCCTAGTGACCTAAAGGGCTGATGAAACTAAAACAAGGATGCGAGAATACCCCCCTCTCACTGGTCACTTAATTCAAAAGGTATTATGTCTTAAGAGATGAAGCAAATGTAATGGATGAAGTGTACCTGCCCAGAACAAGACAACAAGTAAAAAATATGGCAGTTTCAAGTACAAAATGATGTTAGTTCTTCAATAAGACAATGAACCTTTGAAATATATGCCGGCTGATATAAAATTGCAACAACATGAAAGTTTACAACAATAATAAGTATTTTATAACAGCTGCAAGAAATATGCCTCAAAATTTCTTGAAAACACAATGAAAAGGTAGCTTTTACTAGGGAAAATGATAATCAATTGTCACAAGCAATTTATGAAGTGTATAGCTAGCGTTAAAGGTCAGTTTTGCAGAAAATTTGCTGTAGTTAGATGGCTGTAGAAATATTTTGTAACAACAACAAATATATTAGTGATCTAGGCTAGGTTAGGGTTAGTTTTTGTTAGTGAAAGCTAGAAAGTTCAGGGTTTGAGTGTTGGTTTGATCTCTCTACAAAAGGAGTGTAAGGACTAGTGCCTTTAAAGGGTTATGGAGTCAAGAGTTCAACAAACATTCACTTGGAGTAANTGTAGAGCACATGAGAACCTCAACATCTCTAGTATGACATGTGCTTGCTAAATCTCAACAAAATGTATTAGTAATCCTTAGGATTGTGATATCACCCCTTGTTCATATATGATATAATAAAATAAAGAGAATCTCTAATATAACATATGATCATGAGCATACATATATATATAAGTGAGACAAAATAATATGTAAATGTAACTACAACTATACTAATATGAAATGAAATGATATATACAATGGATGCAAAATGCCTACCTATCTAACTTACCTGTACTTACCTGTGAAGTCAAATCTCTGCCCCATGATGAGGTTTGAAGAGGCATCCACTAACTGGTAATGGATGTTTTCTTCCTTCCAGTGTAGACAAATAGTAGGCATTGTTGACCGACTTCATTCTGAATCTTAAATGTCCAAGCCAAAGTTTTTCATTCCCTTTAACATTGTTAGGCTCACCCTTCTTAGTGTCCCACATCCATACCATATCTCCCTCTTGATATTCTTTTTCTTCAAACTTCATTGTTCCCTGTATAACCCTAGTGTATTGTCTTTAGGGAGGAGGGTGGGATTCAACTGTAAGGACTTCTTGTTGACTTGGTTTAATAAATATGTCATCATCCCCTTTCTTTAGTAACTTGATAGATCCAACTTCTTTGTCCTTGTATTTATTTAAAATTTGTTGATACTCTTCTTTATTTGGCCATTGTATCTCATCAAAATCTTCCTCTGAAGTGAAGGACAAATCCTCTGGAGAAAATACATGAAGGTTTTCCTTAATTGGTTCATGCATTTCATTGATCTTAGTATCATTGTTAATTTCTTGTACATGGACCTTGGCCATTGGCATATTTGGAAGGAATGCAATTGTCCCATTTTTCATAGACACATTGACATAAGTTAAATCCATCTCTAATTTACCACCCAAAATTGTTGCAAAATTCCTAGACAAGAGAATCCCCCATACATCAGGGACATATACCACCACAATATCCATATGGATGATTCTCTCAGGATATTTACCGAGGTGTACTTCAACATTCTCAACTACCCCATGAGTAGGTATGGCGCTGGATTCAAAACTGCACACATTTCTATAAGGTCGTGTAGCCTTTAGGCCTAGTTGCTCCATGAATTTCAAAGACATCATGTTAGCACCTGATCCCGAGTCAAGCATACATTTGTTAAGACATTTGTTATTTACTAGTAATGACATAAAGAAGGGTGGGATTCAACTGTAAGGACTTCTTGTTGACTTGGTTTAATAAATATGCCATCATCCCCTTTCTTTAGTAACTTGACATATCCAACTTCTTTGTCCTTGTATTTATTTAAAAGTTGTTGATACTCTTCTTTCTTTGGCCATTGCATCTCATCAAAATCTTCCTCTGAAGTGAAGGACAAATCCTCTGGAGAAAATACATGAAGGTTTTCCTTAATTGGTTCATGCGTTTCACCGATCTTAGTATCATTGTTAATTTCTTGTACATGGACCTTGGCCATTGGCATATTGGGAAGGAATGCAATTGCCCCATTTTTCATAGGAACATTGACATAAGTTAAATCCATCTCTAATGTACCACCCAAAATTGCTGCAAAATTTCTGGACAAGAGCATCCCCCATAAATCAGGGACATATACCACCACAATATCCATATGGATGATTCTCTCAGGATATTTACCAAGGTGTACTTCAACATTCTCAACTACCCCATGAGTAGGTATGGCACTGGATTCAAAACTGCACACATTTCTATAAGGTCGTGTAGCCTTTAGGCCTATTTTCTCCATGAATTTCAAAGACATCATGTTAGCACCTGCTCCCGATTCAAGCATACAGTTGTTAAGACATTTGTTATTTACTAGTAATGATGTAAAGAAGGGTGGGTGTCCATCATATTGAACCCTAAAATGGTCTGCTTGTAACATAATAGGAGGGTCTATTGGTTCATCCAATACGTTGAAAAACTTGTCGAACCTTTCTTTCATGGATGGAACTTTGATAACTTCCCTCAATGGGATGGTCACATGCATTTTGGCTAATGCACCTTCCAAGTCAAATTTCAAGTCAATCTTGTCATTCTTAGAAGAAGTTTTAGGAAGGAGTATGTTCATAGGTGGAGGCTTTGGTTGTGAAGTTGTAGGTCCAGTAGAGAGAGGTTGGTTCATCCATTTTTGTCTAGTATACACTTGGAATTCTTGTTTTTTTAACTTTTCTCTTGACTCTTGATCAAGGTTATTGATTACCTCCATCCTAGCCCTCTTGGTTGCTTCCTTTATGCCCTCTTCATGTTCTTCAAGTGTGATATTAAGGAAAACCCTCAATGGTATGGTTGATAATATTTACTTGATCATGTTCACCATTATTTAGAGGGAATTCATGCTCCCAATGTGACTCTCTGCATTGTAAGCACCACAGGTTCTCCTTTACTAAGTTCGTGGGGGATTAAGTATTAGGGATTTCTTGATCATTATTAGGATTTAAACCTTGAACACCCCTTTGGAATTTCCCTTTGTAAGGAGGTCTAGGAGCTTGTTGTTGGGCTCTTTCTAGATTTACAATCGTATTCATCATTAACTCTTGGGTTTTTACGATGCCATCTACAATCAATTGTAGCTTTGCCAAGCTAGCGTCAATATCTGAAGTAGACTCAACATTGTGGACTACTTTGGGTTTAACATCCATCTTGACTCTTGGGGAAGATAAAGGTTCTACTTTGGATGATGATAGGTTATTTTCAATCTTCACAACCATCTCATGGGATTCTTGGATTATTCTAGGAGCTTTGTGTCTGAGGGGGAAAAACCTATTTGTCTTATAAAGGCTTTGGTGTAAAGAAAGAGAAGAAAATTGTTTGAAGGGTGATGGCTTGCTGGGATTTGTTGTATTAGCCTTTCAAATTTATCATGAAATTCCCTAATAGTTTCATTCTCATCCTTTGTGATGTTGTTGAGCCTTATTAACAACATGTTAGGGTCTTCCTTGACACTCCATCTTTTGAGGAACACTTCCTCTAATTTATCCATAGATGTAATACTAGCGTTAGGGAGATCATTATACCATCTTCTAGCACCATCATAGAGGGTAACAGAGAACAATTTAATTTCTAAATCTTCTACATCATCACTGATGGGATGAAGTTGAAAAAAGGCCCAGAAATTACTCATATGGTCCTCGATGCTGACTACATCATTACCAGTGAACTTAGGCAACCACTTCTCATACTTAGGGGGAATTTGTCGAGGGTATCCTTGAATATTTTTCATGTCTAACAACTTAAAAAGTTTGGATGACCATTTTTTTGGTTATTAGCCTGATTTGGATTCAGGGTATGAGTTTGAGCATTAAAAATTGTGTTTAAGGGAATATTTCCTCCAAATAATGATTTTACTACAGGAGAGTCTTGGGGAGGATTTCTTTTGTAAGACTTGGGAGGATTGGTATATCTCCTTGACCTTTGTGGATTCACCAGATAATCTTCTTGAAATTATCAAAGAGATGAGGGAATCATCCTCAGTGGAGTCTCCAGGTAAGCTATGTAAAATGAAGGCTTTGAATAAAGTCTTACTGAAAAGTATCGTTTGAGGAAAATTGACTCGATGATCCCCGATTATGGCGCCAAAAAAATTATCACACAATCTGTACTTGCCCAAAGCCCAAGGAAAGTGAGGAAATATTGACATAACAAGGGGGTGACCTATCACTGTCACCTTAATAGGAAAACCCTTTCTGTTTAGGAGTATGTTAATATTACCCCAAGGGAGATGCCCCTAGTGACCTAAAGGGCTGATGAAACTAAAACAAGGATGCAAGAATACCCCCCTCTCACTGGTCACTTAATTCAAAAGGTATTATGTCTTAAGAGATGAAGCAAATGTAATGGATGAAGTGTACTTTCCTAGAACAAGACAACAAGTAAAAAATATGGCAGTTTCAAGTACAAAATGATGTTAGTTCTTCAATAAGACAATGAACCTTTGAAATATATGCTGGCTGATATAAAATTGCAACAACATGAAAGTTTACAACAATAATAAGTATTTTATAACAGCTGCAAGAAATATGCCTCGAAATTTCTTGAAAACACAATGAAAAGGTACCTTTTACTAGGGAAAATGATAATCAATTGTCACAAGCAATTTATGAAGTGTATAGCTAGCGTTAAAGGTCAGTTTTGCAGACAATTTGTTGTAGTTAGATGGCTGTAGAAATATTTTATAACAACAACAAATATATTAGTGATCTAGGCTAGTTTAGGGTTAGTTTTTGTTAGTGAAAGCTAGAAAGTTTAGGGTTTGAGTGTTGGTTTGATCTCTCTACAAAAGGAGTGTAAGGACTAGTGCCTTTAAAGGGTTATGGAGTCAAGAGTTCAACAAACATTCATTTGGAGTAAGCGACAAAATGATTATGTTGTCCAAGTAAAATATGAATATGAGAAGAGTAGTACCTTAAGTCTTCTTGAGATTCAACCTTTGGGGAGGTGAGCTACTAGAGAGTAGGCACTTCTAGGCCCTAGCAATTTTCCTCCTTCTTAGATAGTTGAAGAAATATTTAAATGCAATTACAATAGATCAAGACCTCTAAAGAGATATCACTTTAGGGATTTATAGGCTTATTAATATAAACCAATTAGGCTAAGTCTAGCAATTAAAAAGTGAAGAAGTAGTAACTTAAGTTCTTCACTTCTAGGGTTTATCAAGCATGAAATTTCATAATATTTATCATGAGCAAGAAAATATACCATAACCATTCAAAAGTAATGACAAAAATCAGATTTACTTCACCAAGAAGAATCATGCATGGAAACACTAGATTACCAATTGACTTCACCAAAATTGATCCAAGTTGCAAGTAGAAGACTCCAAATGAGAGGTGTGCATCAAAGTTTCAACCAATAAACCCTAAGTAGGGCACAAATTTCAGTCCTATTCCTCTTGTGTGAGGAGTTATGATGATAAAACGATAGTGATTTATCTCTATTTATACAAAACTTTGACCCTTAATTGATTTTAGGTAAAAAATAAGGTCGACCTGGCCAATTTACATTAAAATCCAAATTTGACATAAATAAAATTTATTATCATCTGAAGACACCTCCAAGGGTGACATCATGCCCTTCTAGGGAAATGTTGAGGCCCTAAGGTGGAACATTGGGCCTATAATGTAGATCCCTTGACCTCCAAATGCCCCAGATGATGCCCACACGTGCCACCAAGCTCACAACTACCTCCAAAATGAAAATCCTAGATTTGGATGACGTCCAAGGTCATGATGATGAGGTCCTAGGCCTTCAAGGGCCAACGTCCATAGGAAGAGTAATATCCCCCTAGGTATGGGTATGCTAAGGTGCCTCCAAAGGAAACACCCTTCTTTCTTCCTGGTGCAAATCTTTGATGGCTTCTTTCCCTTGGCTGGGGTTACATCATCCATCTATGGGCTTTAAGACCCCATGAATGTACAAGCTAGTCATTCCCTCATGTATACCTATCCACTAGGAAAGATCTTGCAAAAAAAACAAGTACACCCTCCAGGGGTTCATAAGTCACATGGATCATAACATGTAAAAAACATCAAATAATTAAATTACCCAAACATGTGCATCATACCCCCCTTAACCCAAACAAATGCTCAAAGAAATTATGCAATTTGACAAGTTAGGTTTGGAGAAGGTCTTAGGGTGTCCTATTGGGATAACCTTCCTCAAGTTTGGGGTGTTTCCCAGGTGGGAGCCAATCTAGGTCATGTAGGTGTATGAGGTGGCATAGGGTAAGTTTTTGGGCATGGGGTGCAGTAATAATAGGGAAATGCAAGTCATACCTTTGTGGCGCAAGCCCCCTTCCCTCCAAAGGGATGCATGACCTCCCGGTCTTGGATCGTTTGAAATACCAAGTCCAAGCGCTTCCTTGGGTTCCTACGGGTACCTGAAACCACTCTAGCCACACACACAGGTCTTGTCCCAAGTGACCACAACTATGACTGTGGACCTATCCCTTTGCAGTTCGGATTTTCGGGGATATCCCGAATCCTTCCCTCAAATTTTCCCGAAGCGCTCTTCTTCGAGTTTTCAAACTCTTGCCACGCGTCTCCTCAATCTACTGGCCCCACTATGGTTCAAGTTCACGACCTTGTGAGACTCGGGGTCTCTCTCCTGCAAACCTTTGAGCTCTCGATCCCGAAACTCCTGGATCCGTTGCCACATGCTCTTGTCGTGATCAATGGTTGGGATCCGTTCGTGACTTCGAACTTCGCGACTCTGTCTTCAGAAAGTCTCCAAAATTCTTGAACTCTGAAATGTCAAAATGCTTTACGGCTACCCTCCGTGGAGTTCTCCCAGATCTGACGGCCTGGAATCGTTTGTCTCCCTATAGAACGAATCTCGTCCACTGAATTTAATGGGAACTTCATGGACCTTCTTCCTAGAAAATTTCTCATCAATATTCTTCTTGAGCTTTACTTCTTCGACTTTCTTTGTTCCTCTGAACACTATCCTCGACACTTAGTCAAAATCTATGCCTATGCACTCTTGCAATGAGTCTCTTCCACACTCAACTCCTCTGTGAGTGACTTCACACTCCTTTCAACTACTTCGATCTTCTATGGGTAATACTATGCTACTCCTCCCGAGCTTTTGGGTTTGAAAACTCTATCACAAATTCCTTGCGGACATAAGTTTCATGTTACCTCTTCTGAGCTTGTGAGTCGAAACAGACTTAGTCACGCACTCCTTGTGAACACTATGCACACCTTGCACTCGCTCAATGAAGAGAAACAATTGAAACCCATTTAATCATCACAATGACTCACACATTCAACTATGCAAATGCGGTCATGGACACAAGAACATAAATAACAGAGAATTGAACACAACCAAAGGTCTATCATTTACACATTCAGATAGACACAATAATAACACACATTTGGGACAATATTCCTCTGTTATATTCATTCAAATGAAACTTGCATACATACATACAATACTTCTCTATATTTCCCAACTCTTGGCTTACAATGGTGATATATACATATTAGATTCATCTGCAACAACCAACCCCTACTATGCAACAACACAATGCTTTTATACAGAGAGGTGCTCTTCGATATTTTCCCTCCAACTACTCTACGCTATCCTATCAGAATTAAACAAAATCAATTACTAAACATCTATTACAATAAATATTGAGTCACATAGATAAGAGTGCAAGCTCCAGATCTGTACTGCGATCTGATTCATAAAAAAAAATACATTACCCATCAATCTTATGCGATGGCTCAGCCTCCGAACATTAAAGACATTCATTACCCAAATTTTTTTGTTAGATATTACATTAATACATTGATCTTTGAAATTCAAAAATGCTTCAAAATATACTCCAACTGTCTCCCACTTGTGCTTTTCTGGCAATGCTCCTGCATCATACTCCCTTGGCTGAAAAATTCATGGACTCCTGTCCATGAGCTCCTGCACCGATATTCCTGTTAAGGTTTAAGATATTATTAGAGTTCTTTTCATTTCACTAGATAACAATAACATAAATAGGATCACTGAGAAATACACAATCACAAGAGACACATCATTTATCCTGGAAAACCCTCATGGGGGAGAAAACCCAACAAAATTTCCTTAATATAGATAGCCAATACAATGCCAAGAGATAACTCAAACAAATACAGAAAGTCCTCTCCCAAGAATGCGCCTCTCTCTCTCTTCTTCCTTCTCCAACTGCAGCTCCAA
>JZKD02S0494621.1:38632-50111 GCA_000966675.3 Picea glauca
ATTTCCAGAAATATGTTTAATGACAAAAGTGAAGTTTTTCATAAACTCTATCCACTTGGCATGTCTCTGGTTTAATTTATCTTGTCTGGTTATGAATTGCAAAGCGTGGTTATCGCTATACAAAACAAACTCCTTCGGCACAAGATATTGTCTCCACTTCTTCAAGGCTTAAATTATGGCATAAAACTCCCTGTCGTATGTGGAGTTCTTTTTCTTAGCTTCATTCAGTTTCTCGCTGAAATATGCAATAGGTATGTTGTCTTGACTTAAGACCGCTCCAATTTCAACTCCACTCACATCACATCTCACCTAAAATGTCTTCTCGAAATCCAGTAAAACCAGAATAGGTTGTTCAGTTATTTTTTCCTTCAATATGTTGAAGCTCTTCTCAGCCTCTTCATTCCATTTGAAAGACGTGTGTCTTTTCTTCACTGTATCCATCATTTGAGCACTAATCTTGCTAAAATTTCTAATTAACTTCCAATAAAAACTTGCTAATCCATGGAAGCTTCTCACCTCAATGATATTCTTTGGTGACGACCATTCTCTGATCGCTTTCACCTTTTCAGGATCCATCTTCTATTCGTTCAAAGAAATCACAAAACCCAAATATATGAGCTTTGTCTTCATGAAAGAGGACTTTTCATATTAATCAACAACTTTTCTTGCTGCAACCTCGTCATCACCAATGTCAAATGTCTCAAGTGCTCCTCTTTAGTCTTGCTAAACACCAGTATATCATCCAGATATACAATGATGAATTTTCCAATGAAATATTTCAACACTTCATTCATCAGCCTCATAAAAGTACTTGGGGTGTTTGTTAAGACGAAAGGCATAACGAGCCATTCATATAACCCCTCATTTGTATTGAATTTTGTCTTCCACTCATCACCTTCCCTCATTCTTATTTGGTGATATCCACTTTTCAAATCTATTTTTGAAAAATAGTTAGCTCCACTCAGGCAATCCATCAAATCATCCATCCTTGGCAATGGAAATCTGTATCTGATGGTGATTTTGTTTATGGCTCCCAAGTCCGTACACATTCTCCATCCACCATCCTTCTTCGGGCTCAATACAGTTGGCACTACACATGGACTCAAGCTCTCTCTAACCAATCCTTTGTTTAACAGATCCTGAACCTGTCTTTTCACCTCTTCATTCTCTTGAGGTGTCAACCTGTATGCTTCTTTATTCGGCATGATTTCTCCTGGTATCAATTCAATGTGATGAATGATGCTTTTGATAGGTGGCAATGAGTTTGGTAACTCATCCACTACTATATCAACAAAATTCTCTAGCAGTTCCTGAACTTCCTCAGGCATATCTTCCATTGAAGTACTGGTAAGGATAAATATCAGCTTCCTCACTACAACAAACTACATCTCCTGTTTCTTCTTTACTTCATTAAGGAGTTCCTTCCCACTCATGAGAAGTATGCTCGCGCTAGCCTCATCCTTCCCCTTCTTCTCTTCATTGGCAACAACATATGCGTCCTACCATTCTTCTCTAAGGTGTAAGTATTTATCCTCCCATCATGAATAACATTTCTATCATACTGCCATGGTCTTCCCAATAAACATGACATACATCCATAGGAATAACATCACACATAATTTCATCCTTATACCCCCTATTTTAAATTTAACCAAGCATTTTTGAGTGACTATTGCCTGATGACCTTTCTACAACCATGAGACCTTATACGGTGTTGGATGTGCAGTCGTCTCCAGCTCTAACTTCTCCACAATCTCCGTGGATACTAAGTTGTCGGTGCTCCCACTATCAATTATCACCTTGCAAACTCTGTCCTTCGTTTTGCAAGCTGTCATGAACAAATTGATTCTTTGTGCTGGCTTTTCAGTCTCTGGCTCTTGCTTCAAAAGAACCTTCATCATCATCAATGATCTCCCATCCATCGCACCTTCTGCCTCAACATCTCATTTTTGTGCTTCTGAAATGTGATCTTCACCTCCTTTCTTCCTCTCGAGACAATCCCAAGACATATGCCCTGTTTTTCCATAGGCATAACACCTTACTTCTCCTCCTCTGCCTCTTCCTCTTCCTTTGGAAAAAGTGTTTCTACCACCACCCTGTCTTACTCGAGAACTTCCTCCTCTCTAAGAGTGACTATGTGGTTTCTTAGTCTCGTCTTTGTCATTCTGTGCTTTCTCTTGGGCAACTCCTTTGCCTCTTTTCAAGCTTCGACCTCTATTTTGTTGACTCTTCTTCTTGGCCTACTTCTCTTCTGCTTTCAACAAAATTTGATATGCATCCTCTACTTTCTCGACTGTCGCCATGCTGATTTCATCCTGGCTATCATATCTCAGGCCATTGATGTATCTGACAACCTTCTCTTCGTCTCTCTCTCTGTCCAGCTCTAATGTTCAATTTGTAGAACTCCTCTGTGTACTCCTTCACAATCAATCCTCTCTGTCTCAGGTTCTGCATCCTCCTGAAAATATTTATCTGATAATCCTTGGGCATGAATTTCTCCTTTAGCTTGGCTACCATTCGATCCCAACTCTTGATCTTTTGTTTTCCCTTGCTCCTCCTTTCAGCCTGCAATTCATCCCACCATAGTGCTACATGTCCTTTCAGTCTCGTGACAACATGTCTCACCTTTTTCTCCTCTTTGACATCCTCATAATCGAAATACTTATCCATTGCTCGTATCCAATCAAGCAATTCTTCTGTGTCTAAATTTCCTTCATACATAGGGATGTCAATCTTCGCTCTGGCACCCAACTTGACAACCTCTCTTAACAGGTGTTCTTCCGCAACATCTTTAGCTATTGCTCATTCCAATTCTACTTCTTCAATTTTCTCCTCGCTGAGGTTTCTAGCATCATGCATTCTCCTTTGTGCCATTTCCATGGCATCCAACCTTACACACAATTCTCTCATCTCCCTTTTCATAGATCTATTTTCTACGGGTGGCTCAACACGTCTTCTAGGCGACATTGTGTTGACGCTCCTGATACCACTCCTTCTGATATCGTCTTACTCCTTTCTCTATACATAAGTCAATTCTATACTCACTTTGATACCACTCTTGGCGCAAACCCCCTTCCCTCCAAAGGGCTGCATGACCTCCCGATCTTGGATCATTTGAAATACTTAGTTAGATCGACTCCTTGGGTCCCTATGGGTACCCGAAACCACTCTACCCACGCACACAAGTCTTGTCCCAAGAGACCAAGACTATGACCGTGGACCTATCCCTTCGTGATTCGGACTTTCGGGGATATCCCAAATCCTTCCCTCGACTTTTCCCAAATCTCTCTTCTCCGAGTTTCCGAACTCTCGCCACACGTCTCCTCAATATGTTGGCCCCACTATGGTTCGGGTTTGCGACCTTGTGATATTCAGGGTCTCTCACTTTCAAACCTCCAAGCTCCCGATCCCCGAACTCCTGGATCTATTTCCACGTGCTCTCCTCGCGATCAACGGTTGGGATTCGTTCACACCTTCAGACTTCACGACTCTGTCTTCGACAAGTCTCCAAACTTCCTGAACTTCGAAATGTCGAAACACCTTACGGATACCCTCTGTGGAGTTCTCCCAGATCTAATGGCCTGGAATTGTTCATCTCCCTATAGAACGAATCTCATCCATTGAATTTAATGGGAACTTGAGGGACCTTCTTCCTAGAAAATTTCTGGTCACTCTTCCTCTTGAGATTTACTTCTTTGGATTTCTTTGTTCCTATGAACACTGTCCTCAGCACTTAGTCGAAATCTCGACATGTGCACTCTTGCAACGGGTCTCTTCCACACTCAACTCCTCTGTGAGTGACTTCACACTCCTTGCGACTTATTCCCTCTTCTGTGGGTAAAAGTACGCTACTCCTCCCGAGATTTCGGGTCTGAAAAATATATCATGCACTCCTTGCGGACATAAGTTTCATGTTACCTCTTCTGAGCTTGCTAGTCAAAATAGATTCAGTCACACACTCCTTGCAGACATAAGTTTCGTGTTACCTCTTCTGAGCTTGCTAGTTGAAACAGATTCAGTCACACACTCCTTGCGGACACTATGGACACCTTTCACTCGATCAATGAAGAGAAACAATTGAAACCTATTTAATCTTCACAGTGTCTCATAGATTCAACTATGCAAATGCGGTCATGGATAAAAGAACAAAAATAAAAAAGAATTGAACACAACCAAAGGTCTATCATTTACACATTCAGATAGACACAATAATAACACACATTTGGGACAATTTTCCTCTGTTATATTCATTCAATTGAAACTTGCATACATACATACAAAACTTCTCTATATCTCCCAGCTCTTGGCTTACAATGGTGATCTATACATATTAGATTCATCCGCAACAACCAACCCCTACTATGCAACAACATAAGGATTTTATACAAAGAGGTGCTCTTCGAGCTTTTCCCTCCAACTACTCTACGCTATCCTATCAGAATTAAATACGATCAACTACTAAACATCTATTACAATAAATATCGAGTCAGACAAATAAGAGCACAAGCTCCAGATCTTTACTGTGATCCGATTCATAAAACAAAATACATTCCCCATCGATCTTACGTGATGGCTCAACCTCCGAATATTAAAGACGTTCATTACTCAAAAAGTTTTTTTAGATATTACATTAATACATTGATCTTTGAAATTAAAAAATGCTTCAAAATACGCACTAGTGCATCCAACTGTCTCCCGCTTGTGATTTGCTGGTGATGCTCTTGCATCACTATGGGTGCCTTTGCAGAGTGAGAGTTGCACCTTTTCATAGATGCCATTGTTTCCTATCCCATTCATTGCATTTTACTCTTAGATCCATTTATTTTGATATTTTTCTTTTGTGCTTCAAGGGAATAGTTGATGGACACTGTCCTGGCTTGATGACTAGAGGTGACAACATTATCCACAAAAAAATCACAAAGATGAGAATCCTGGCTCGTGATGAGACCCCCTTTCTCTTGGCTATGCCACCAAGAGCCACTACCCTGGTTTGGTGACCATATAGGTGGTAGTTTCATACCGCTACATGCCCATGGTCATAATAGGCCAGATCATGATGAGACCTCCTATCCACCAACTAGTACCTTGAGTATTTATGTATCTTATGGGTTCCCTTTTCTTACTGAGAATCCTTTTACTTATTTCTCAGTAATCCATGGGCTAATCATCTCAAAGTTTTCAATATTTTATTTTAACTCTTGCAAGCTACTTTTACCCTCTAGGCCTTTAGCTCCTTCTTACCACAAGGCAAGGTACAACCCTTCCTAGTGTGGCCAATCCCAATGCCCCAAAAAAGGTAGGGGGATATGAAAGGAACAAATATGGCAAGTGGTAAGTATGGAGGGAATAAACGATGACCTTTCACAGACCCACCTAGTGGCAAGCCATCCTAAAGGGAGATCAACTTACTAGGGAACCATGTCACCTTCCAAGTATGAACAAGTCAAAGAGAATAATTTCCAAGCAAACATTATGAAATGAAGGAAAATTCAATGCAAGCAAACATTATGAAATGAAGGAAAATTCAATGCAACATATTCAAGTGCTTCAATAATCAGAGTGACACATACCATGATACCTGGACTCATTACCTCATGGAGCAAGACTTATAGCTACTTCAGGAACAAGATGGTGGGATGGACACTGGTGCTGCTGATAAATGGAATGCACTGAAGAAACAAGGGGCCCTCTGGGGCCATTCTCAAGTCGTCCGACTCTCAATAATCCATGTATAGGAAATGTGGGATTCGAGATGTGATCTCCTTAATTATCCCTAGTGTAGGGGATAACAATACAAATTCAAAAATGACAATTTTGTTAGCATTTGTGATGTTGAGTATATATCTATTTAGATATACACCACCTCAAAAAGTATATACAACTATGATATTATTCCTTTTTAGACCCTTGATTTTGGGTATTACATGATATATTGGCATGTAGGTTTCTACGGGTGTAAATAATGGAGTTCCTAACTCTGCTAAATCGTCAACAACAAAAGATTTATAGGTGGCTACTTGTGGCGACATCTTTTCAATGATTGTTGTAGTAGGGATGGAAATTATAGGACTAGTAGTGCTATACAAAATTATTGGACTTGACTTGGCTACAAATTCAATGAGGCAAAATAATCAAGAGTTTGACTCTATCTGGTGAAAAACTAGGCGAGGAAAATGAGTCGAGTGTTTGATTTGAGTCAAGAAAAACTTGGGAAAATCTTTTCTAGAACAAAGTATAAAATAATACACACACACCTAATTTTCTAGGGTTTATAGAAACACATGGGGTTTTCTGATGGGATAATGAGTCAAACTTGTTGATCCATTAACAACCCACAAGTACTCGCTGAAAATGTTTTTGGTTGGGAAATTGGAGCACAATATTCTTGGAGAGGATTCCAATAAACCTATTGACACATGAGATTGCAGGAGATTTATTTTTTGGTGTTTTTATGGCTATTTTCACCTCATGGAAGCATGTTGCAGGCCAATGCTATCCTTGATCTATCTTATGTTGGAATGATGATGTGTCTTTTGATGGATCTACCACATATTTGGAGGTGTGTTTCACCTTTGAGGGGAGGACTTTGGGGTAAGAATACATTGTTCAAAGCATGTTCTACATATTTGGAGGTATATTTCACCTTAGAGGTTTTTGGGGGTAAGGAATCAAGATACATGGTTCAAGATATATTCCACATATTTGGAGGCATATTTCACTATTAGGATGATTAATATCAACACTAATTGAGGGATTTTATGGCATATGAAGATGACATGTGGTTAGGTGTACCTTTTCAAACCTTAAGTCATGGAAATAAGACCACCAAAGGAGGAATTCCCTCCTTGGGGAAGACTCTAAGGTTATTTGTATATTATTTTATGGAGGGTGTGAACTTTTCTTGAGGAGGAAAAGGTGGAGAAAGATCTGAGGAATGCCCTCCTTGGGGAAGACTCTAGGGTTATTTTTATATTATTTTATGGAGTGTGTGAACTTTTCTTGAGGAGGAAAAGGTGGAGAAATATCTTGTAGGTCTTTCTTAAATAATATAAAAATGTTGGAGGAAAATAAGGAAAAATATTGATTTATTATTTCATATACCTTAACCTAATCACTTTAGGGTTTGAAGGGAAAACTACAAAGAGAGAGTTCTCTTTATTTGCAATATGATTTTTGGAGGAGAAAGAAACCAGATATACATGGTTGTTGCTGCTGTAAGTTTGAATATTTTGGGGCTATCATTTTTTTCTTTCATTCTTCCAGAGTTGGTATATTTGGAACATGATCATTATACTTATTTTCTATCATATCTTTTGGAAAGAGGACTGTTCTATTGCTGATCTATAAGATTTTTATGGTCTAAACGAGGGTTTGAAGGTTGGTTTTATAAACACTCTTATATTACTGATCTATAGGCTATTTATTGTCTAAAGGAGGGTATGAAGGTTGGTTTTAGCAACACTCTTATATATTTTCTTGCCAAATCTGTTTTGTGATGTACTAAGGAGTTGTTCATGCAACAAATATGGTTATTTCTTCACTCATATTTAATCTTTGAGAGATATGTGGTTGGGATAAGTTGATGGATGTGTCATTGTACTTCTTATGTATATTTCAATTCATAATTATTAATATATCATATCTGATATGACTAATAATATCTGCTGCTAGGGGGTTTATCATGTCCTTCATGTGTTTGAAAGCACCACTGGTTCCCTGGACTACAAAACCCTAAAAAAACAAATTGATCTTCCTAGAATCCAACATATTAACTTCTAAAAATCCAAAAAAAACATTACATTCCATAAATCTGATTTGTAGGTCCGCGTTTAAAGGACATATTTATGGTCTTATTCTAGGATTTGCCCCTTGGATAGAAAATCACTAACCTAAAGAGTGGGTGGTGTCCTTGGATTGTTTCTTACTTGCATTTACTTTTGGACTTGGATAATTTTTAAAGTTCAGTTTGAAAGGTCAAGAAACCCAATTGTCATTGTTTACTTGGTTGGAAACAATGTTTGTAACATACCCATACCCTTTATGCTTTGTTGAGAATATGGGGTACTTCTTGAAACCGACAAATTCATACCAAATTCTTTCTCTAATACCATAATGTAATGTGCATAGTTACATAATTAAGCTGTAACCAACATTCCTTACATGTACTTCATATACAATTACAATGTAGAACCATAATAACATTGACCATGTCCAATTAATCCATTTCCCATGAGTACAATAAACCATCCCAACACATAAAACATGGTTATGCTCATACATTAAATAAATATAGTTGATACATGGGAAATTGCAACAACATTATTATACATTTACAATAGCCTACTTATACAGTGCTTTCACATATATACAATGGCATTCTCCTCATGATTATGCCCCCTTCTAAGAAAGTCCGCAAGGCCATTTATAATTATTTGACATGGTTATAAACTAATATATAGGACATAGGAACAATTAAACCCTTTGCATTAACATATGTGGCTATGAAAACCCCCCAATTCTGCATATGAAACTACTAGGCAACTCATCGTGCACTCCTGAGCCCTAATGTCCACTCTTAGACTTGCAACTTACATAGTGAGCACATAATCATCAATACAACACTCATCACAAGCATTAGTATCCAAAATATAAATTATATAAATTAATAGTTTAACTATCATCAAATACACTTGGGGAAAAATCTCCATGGGAGCATTTTTCCACCTAGCCAAAGGCACTAGCTCGAGTAGGTGCCAACCCCATTCTAGGAAATGAAACAACTGTTAATATTATGGTAGCTGCGGGAGGTATTTACCTCCATGTGTAAACCTGACAAGAATATAAGACTCCGGAAAGCAAGAGAAAACCCTAATGAGTTGGCTAATAACCCTGGAAGTCTTGTTGGCTCAATAAGATAATTTATATTAGGTTATTAGCCTCCAAGAGAAGAAGTCGGCCAAAAATAATAATAATATATTGAACAGACACATATCCAGAAGGAGAAGTCGGCCCCAACAAATCTGGTAGAACCACTATAAATACAGGGTGCCAGTTCTCATTTTGACATATCTCAGAATCGCAGAGAGCAACTGGTGTGCACTGCAGTTCCCAGTTTGGTGCGCACGTGTGGAGGAGAGCTATAGGTGTAGCTGCTACATCAACCAATTTTAGTGTTGGCTTGGACTATCTCTTGGCTAGGGTTTGGAATATCTGATCAGTTATTGTTGGTGCGCTATCATTGGAGGAAGATGCGCTACACCTTGATTGGCTATCTAGCCTAGGGTTTGCTTCCAGAGTAATTCTCAGTCAAGGTTAANACATGGGAAATTGCAACAACATTATTATACATTTATAATAGCCTACTTATACAGTGCTTTCACATACATACAATGACATTCTCCTCATGATTATGCCCCCTTCTAAGAAAGTCCGCAAGGCCATTTATAATTATTTGACATGGTTATAAACTAATATATAAGACATAGGAACAATTAAACCCTTCGCATTAACATATGTGGCTATGACAACCCCCCAATTCTGCATATGAAACTACTAGGAAACTCATCGTGCACTCCTGAGCCCTAATGTCCACTCTTAGACTTGCAACTTACATAGTGAGCACATAATCATCAATACAACACTCATCACAAGCATTAGTATCCAAAATATAAATTATATAAATTAATAGTTTAACTATCATCAAATACACTTGGGGAAAAATTTCCATGGGAGCATTTTTCCACCTAGCCAAAGGCACTAGCTTGAGTAGGTGCCAACCCCATTCTAGGAAATGAAACAACTGTTAATATTATGGTAGCTGCGGGAGTTATTTACCTCCATGTGTAAACCTGATGAGAATAGAAAACTCCGGAAAGCAAGAGAAAACCCTAATGAGTTGGCTAATAACCCTAGAAGTCTTGTTGGCTCAAGAAGGTAATTTATATTAGGTTATTAGCCTCCAAGAGAAGAAGTTGGTCAGAAACAATAATAATATACTGAACAGACACATATCCAGAAGGAGAATTTAGCCCCAACAAATCTGGTAGAACCACTATAAATACAGGGCGCCAGTTCTCATTTTGACATATCTCGGAATTGCAGAGAGAAACTGGTGTGCACTGCAGTTCCCAGTTTGGTGCACACATGTGGAGGAGAGCTGTAGGTGCAGCTGCTACAACAACCAATTTCAGTGTTGGCTTGGACTATCTCCTGGCTAGGGTTTGGACTATTTGATCAGCTATTGTTGGTGCGCTATCCTTGGAGGAAGATGCGCTACACCTTGATTGGCTATCTAGCCTAGGGTTTGCTTCCAGAGTAATTCTCAGTCAAGGTTAAGGTGCTCGGAGGGTGGCTTAGGCCTATGGTTGGGTGACAAGGGTATTGTCAATGGTAAAAAGAGCACACAATCTTCTATATTCTAACAGGTTATGGGCCCACACCTCCTTCATTCAGTCTAAACGTTGGAAGGAAACATAGCCGCTAGGATATTGAGCTCATTGAGGAACTGTCGCTAGGGTTACTAGCAGAAGTAGCTTCCAAGACACTGCTGCTAGGGTTACTAGCAGGAGCAGTTGCAAAAATCCTAATCATCTCATTGAGGCACCTGAAGTGAAGAGATTGACCTAATCTCCAGATAGATCAGTGTGCCCTAGCCTAGTGCATCTCCTGATACTCTCAGCAAGCCAAGACATGAAGTTTGAATTTTTGGTCAAATCTAGGGTTTGACCAAGTCAAGCAAGCCATGAATCATTCTATGAAGTCAGAGAACAAGTTAGATGGAGCCTCTAACTTTAGAGCATGGAAGAAAAGGATTGACCTCATCCTTTCCAAGAATAAAGTGTTGGATATCGTGAAACCAAAGTTTGAACAAGGAAAAGAGAAGGAACCGCAGAACGTTGCATCTATGGAGAAGTTCAAAGATGTTGACATCAATGCCATGAGTATCATAGTGGATTTTATAAAAGACCACTTGATACCCTACATCTCCCATCTTGACTCATCGAAGAAGATGTATGATGCCCTAACAAATCTCTTCTCAGTCAGAAACATTGGACAAGTTATGAGTCTGAAGAATGAGCTCCATGACATGAAGATGAATAATGACGACACCATAACATCATATTTTGTGAGGATCTCTCAGTTAAGAGATCAACTACAAGCTATTGGAGATACCATTTCGGAAAAGGAATTGGTGAACATAGTATTCAATGGTCTTCCCAAGACATGGGATGCATTTGCCGCAAGCATGAACACAAGGAAGGAGTATTCGACATTTGAAGAAATTTGGACTTGCTATGCTCAAGAAGAATCAAGGATCAATGCAAAAGAGAAACCCCAAAAGAAGTACGACGATCAAGCTTTCAAAACAAGATTCAAGAACTTCAGGAACAAAAGGAAGTTTGGTTCAAGGAGGAAGCCAAATCAAGAGAAAGACATTTCAGAAGTATAATGCTTCAACTGTCGAAAGTATGGTCACTAC
>JZKD02S0494621.1:50121-71005 GCA_000966675.3 Picea glauca
AATCATGATCTCCATCATAGCTGAGACCACAATATAATGTACCCTTAAGGTACCTCATCACATGTTTTGCAACAACTAGGTGAACATGTCTGGGTTCTACCAGAAACTGACTCAAAGTGTTCACGACAAAACATATATCTGGTCTGGTATTCATCAGGTACATCATCGATCCAATGATCTGTCTATACAGCGTGGCATCAATCAATTCTGACGAAGTGTCGACCAGTAGCTTCAGCTTCGCTTCCATGGGTGTATTCATGGACTTGCACTCTAACATGTCAAATCTCTTCAAGATTTCTACTGCATACTTCCCTTGGTTAAGGAAGATTCTCTCTGGGCTCTACCATACCTCAAGACCTAAGAAATAATGCATTAGGCCAAGGTCTTTCATCTCAAATTCTGAAGTGAGCTTCTTCTTACATTCGGTGATGAGATTTTCTTCTCCAGTTAAGAATAAGTCATCCACATACAATAACAATATCACCGACTCATCATTCATAACCTTGAGGTAGAGGTTAGAATCTGCTTTACTCTTGGTAAAGCCAAAGCTTGTAAGAAAACTGTCTATCCTGCCATACCAAGCTCTAGGAGCTTGCTTCAACCCATACAGAGCCTTCTTCAACTTGCAGACATGAGTCTTCCTATATTCAACTTCAAATCCTTGAGGTTGTTCTATATACACTTCTTCTTCGATGACACCATTGAGGAAAGTTGTCTTTACATCCATCTGGTGTAACTTCCACTTCATCTTAGATGCAAGGGCTATGATGGTTCTGATCAAAGTGTATCTGGCTAAATGAGTGAATGTCTCTTCATAGCCAATGCCTTCCTTTTTATAAAAGCCACGAGTGACAAACCTTTCTTTATACTTCTCAATACTTCCATCAACAACATGTTTTATTTTGAAGAGCCATTTGGAAGATACCACATCCTTGCTCTTCGACCTGGGAACTATTTCCCATTCATCATTCTTTATTATGGATTGGTATTCTTATATCATGGCATCTTCCCATTCTTTCTTTTTAATGGATTCGTCAAAGCAGGTAGGCTCCTTCTCTATGAGATCACACATCAAAGCCATATAACTGGAGAATGGCTTAGGTCTCTTCACCTGTCTCGTGGTTCCTTAGGGAACACCATACTTCTCTCCATCTTGAATAATCTCCCTAGCCCAAGAAGGCTTTCTCTTATGGGAGATCGTCATCTGAGGAGGTTCTTGAAATTATACTATGTCATGATCTTCTACAATTTCCTCATCAGGGGATGCTATGACTTCCCTCACTAGTTCTGCAACTCTGGGAACCTCCCTCATTGATTCTGCAACTCTGGGAGCTACATGTTTCTCTTCATATGCTTCTTCAAGCTGGCATCTTCTTGATTTCTTGAGCGTTGCATCTTCATCAAAGGTCACATCCCTACTGATCTCAATGTGATGGTGACCTGGTATATAAATCCTGAAGGCCTTGGAGGCCTCATAGTATCCCACAAATATTCCCTTCTTTCCTAAGGGGTTCAACTTGTTTCTCTTCTCTTTCAGAATATGTATGAATACTGGGCAGCCAAATATTTTGAGATGGCTTACCTCTGTCTTATTTCTGGAGAACATATCTTCTGGGGTCTTGAACCCAAGTGCACTATGGGACAATTGGTTTTGCACATAAACTATTGTTTTTGTTGCTTCTTCCCATAAGCACATTGGAAGATCTTGATCATGGATCATGGTCTTCACTGCTTCCATTATAGTTTGGTTCTTTCTTTCTGCTACACCGTTTTGTTGATGATTGTAGGGAGTTGTGAGCTCCCTCTTTATCCCAACATTTTTCCAAAAGTTCACAAACTCTTTTGAGGTGTATTCTCCTCCATTATCTGACCTGAGTATCTTGATCTTTCTTTCAGAAAGATTCTCTATCAAGGCTTTGAATTCCTTGAATTTACTGAACACTTCATATTTTGATTTCAAAAAGTAAACCCAGGTCTTACGAGATAAATCATCAATAAAAGATACATAGTATGCATACCCACTGATGGAGGATGATGACATCGGGCCACATACATCTGAATGAATGAGTTCTAAGACTCCTTCTACTTTGTTGTCTCTCTTCGGAAAAGTGTTCTTGATGTTCTTACCTTGTGCACATCCATTGCACATGCCTTCATGGTCAACCTTGAGTTCTGGTAGACCTGTGACTTCTTTGCATACGTACGGTAATGCCTTGTAGTTGATGTGGGATAATATTCTATTCCATAGCTCACATGGATTCTCAATGGCGTGGGTCATGGCTGCTTCTAAGCGACCCTTTAGCTTATACAAGCCACCTTTTTCTTTTCCAATGATGATTGCTTCTTTCATGGTTTGTCCTTTAGCCCACATAAGAACTTCTCCATCTATAAAGGAAACTTTGAATCCTTTCTTTTATAATGATTATATGGAGAGTAGGTTCTTTGTCAAACCTAGTACACAGAGTACGTCCTTCATCTTCATNAGCCCAAGAAGGCTTTCTCTTATGGGAGATCATCATCTGAGGAGGTTCTTGAAATTATACTATGTCATGATCTTCTACAATTTCCTCATCAGGGGAAGCTATGACTTCCCTCACTAGTTCTGCAACTCTGGGAGCTACAGGTTTCTCTTCATATACTTCTTCAAGTTGGCATCTTCTTGATTTCTTGAGCATTGCATCTTCATCAAAGGTCACATCCCTACTGATCTCAATGTGATGGTGACCTGGTATATAAATCCTAAAGGCCTTGGAGGCCTCACAGTATCCCACAAATATTCCCTTCTTTCCTAAGGGGTTCAACTTGTTTCTCTTCTCTTTCATAATATGTATGAATACTGGGCAGCCAAATATTTTGAGATGGCTTACCTCTGGCTTCTTTCCAGAGAACATATCTTCTGGGGTCTTGAACCCAAGTGCACTATGGGACAATCGATTTTGCACATAAACTATTGTTTTTGTTGCTTCTTCCCATAAGCACATTGGAAGATCTTGATCATGGATCATGGTCTTCACTGCTTCCATTATAGTTCGGTTCTTTCTTTCTGCTACACTGTTTTGTTGATGATTGTAGGGAGTTGTGAGCTCCCTCTTTATCCCAACATTTTTCCAAAAGTTCACAAACTCTTTTGAGGTGTATTCTCCTCCATTATCTGACCTGAGTATCTTGATCTTTATTTCAAAAAGATTCTCTATCAAGGCTTTGAATTCCTTGAATTTACTGAACACTTCATCTTTTGATTTCAAAAATTAAACCCGGGTCTTACGAGATAAATCATCAATAAAAGATACATAGTATGCATACCCACTGATGGAGGATGATGGCATTGGGACACATACATCTGAATGAATGAGTTCTAAGACTCCTTCTACTTTGTTGTCTCTCTTCGGAAAAGTGTTCTTGATGTTCTTACCTTGTGCACATCCATTGCGCACACCTTCATGGTCAACCTTGAGTTCTGGTAGACTTGTGACTTCTTTGCATACGTACGGTAATGCCTTGTAGTTGATGTGGGCTAATATTCTATTCCATAGCTCACATAAATTCTCAATGGCATGGGTCATGGCTGCTTCTAAGCGACCCTTTAGCTTATACAAGCCACCTTCTTCTTTTCCAATGACGATTGCTTCTTTCATGGTTTGTCCTTTATCCCACATAAGAACTTCTCCATCTATAAAGGAAACTCTAAATCCTTTCTTTTATAATGCTGATATGGAGAGTAGGTTCTTTGTCAAACCTGGTACATAGAGTACGTCCTTCATCTTCATTGAATTCCCTGAGTTAAGATTGTAGTTTGATTCTCCCACTCCCTTGATAGGGTATTGATAATCATCTCCAAGTGTAAATTTCCGAGAAAACTTCTTTTCTGAAATGCAAGAGAGAATATGTCTTTGACCTATCATGTGCTTGGAAGAACCACTATCAATGAGCCAAGTGTCCTCTCCAGGTGTTACCGATCCTGAGAGGGCAAAGATTAAGACATAGTCTTTAATTTGTTCTCTTAACATCTTTGCGGGTGGCTCTTCATATTCAACTGCATGGGCATGGTGCCTCTTATTTTTCCTCTTGTATTCTTCTCGTCTAGCTGGACAATGTCTGACAATATGTCCCATATTGTCACAATGGTAGCATTGGACAGATGAGTAATCTCTTTCATTTCTTTTTCCTTTCTTTTGGAATCTCTTTGGTTGAGATTCTTTCTGACTAAATTTGTTTTGGGGGTGAGACACTTTATGAGTTTATTTCTGGAAGTAAGAATTCTTTCTTCCTCCTTTAGTGTGAGTGGCTAGGGCTTGATCTTCATCTCTTTATAGTAAAGCCTCTCGGTTAGCTACTCTTGATTCTTCTTGAATGCATTCTTCCCAAAGACTATCAAATTTTAGTTTCTCCTTTCTTTCACAAATGGTTTGGATGAATGCATCCCAAGGTATTGAGAGACCATTAAGGGCCGTCATTATAAGTTTGTCTTCATCTATAGTATCTCTAATTGCTTCTAGTTGTTCTTTGAATTGGGATATTCTGGAGAAATATTCTTGAATTGATTCTCCTCTCTACATCCTTGTATTCTTGAGCTGAGTTCTTAGATTCATCTTCCGATTTATGTTATTTCCTTCATATAGTCTGTTTAGGGAATCAAACATTTCTTTCAGAGTCTTTTTTGATGACACATAAGGAATCAGGTGATCTTTGATTGAATCTGCAATGATTCTTTTGGCCCTAATCGTATCCTTTTGGTGCTATGCTTTATCTGCAGCATCGTCGGGTTCCAACACTTCTTCTTTGACAAATCTTGCTAGGTCATTCTCTTCAAGAATGACACCAATCCTATACTTCCAGGAACAGAAGGTTTCCACACCTTCCATCTTGTCAACAAGCTTAGTGCTTGCAGACATCTTTTACCTGGAGCTAGGAAAATGCCAAAAATGAAAATGCTCAAAATTAAATTCTGAACTTACCAAGAGGTGCGCTTGGCTGAGGCGAGTAGCCTGGTGTGTTTGGATTTCAGAAAATACAAATTTTAGCCCTCCAAACTTGATCTGCAGATTTCTGGACTGGTGCTTTTGGTTTTCTGGTATTTTTGGTACTTTGTGAAAACTAGGGTTTCACTTTCCGGGAGATCTAGCCACTGAAAATTTGCACTAAGGATGCCAAAGTGATCATTTAGGAAGGGCACACTTTTCTAGATGGTTTTGGGGCTGAAATACTTCTCCAACAAAAAGCCCTAATTTGCATGTACGACAATAGTGACATTTTTCACTTTCTCTTGTGAAAGATGCTCTCTTCAACTTAGCTCTGATACCATGTTAAGGTTTAAGCTATTATTAGAGTTCTTTTCATTTCACTAGATAACAATAGCATAAATATGATCACTGAGAAATACACAATCACAAGAGACACATCATTTATCCTGGGAAACCCTCATGGGGGAGAAAACCCAACAAAACTTCCTTAATATAGATAGCTAATACAATGCCAATAGATAACTCAAACAAATACATAAATCCCTCTCCCAAGAATGCGCCTCTCTTTTTCTTCTTCCTTCTCCAACTGCAGCTCCGAACTTGCTTCTTGATGAACAAGTGATGTGTGTCTAAATGAGGCGCTAGCCTCCTTATTTATACAATTCTGGCACGTGTGGAGGTGTCTTTTCACTGGTAGGGCCGACTTCTTCTTCTGGGTGGTTATAACCCCCTTTAATATATATTTTGCCTATTACAATTATGTTTTGACCAATCCGCAAAAGGGGATTTGGTCATTTACAATAGCCGACATGATCAATACGCAAAAGGGGATTGATCTAATGAATAATAAATCAATAATAATTAGAATACTCTTTGCAGTTACATTATTTCAACACTTCCATGTTTTTGGATATCCGCTTCACCAACCCAACTGGCATCTTCCACTGGTCATCCTTTCCACTTCACCAAGTACTCAAAATACGTTTTCCTTCTGGTTTTATTACCAATTTGTTGATCTATGATCTTTTCCATCTACAACTTCTCTTTTACAGGCATATGTTTCTCCCACTGGATCTTTCTTTGTTTTTCTGATCCTTCGATTCTATCTTCCCTATATGGATACAGGTCTGCAATGTTGAATATGGGTGATATACCCACATCATCTGACAACTCTAATTCATAGGCATTCTCCCCAAATCTTCTCAGGATTTTACAGGGCCCTATCTTTTTCAATTTCAGCTATATACCCACATCACCTGGCAACTCTAATTCATAAGCATTCTCCCCAAATCTTCTCAGGATTTTGCATGGCCCTATCTTTTTCAATTTCAGCTTATAATATGTTCCCCTCAAGAATATTTCCTTCCTTAGATGTGATAATACTTGATCTCCAACCTCAAATTCAAGTTTTCTCCTATGTTTATCAACTATGCGCTTGTATTCATTACTGCTCTTCTTCAACTTCTCCTTGATCTGATTTTGAAGTTCCTGCATTTCTGTAGTGAAGTCTTTGTCTCCAACGCTCCTAAACTCGCTCTGCTTCAGATCTCTCAATTCTGACACTCCTCTCAGATTCATTCCATAGACTATTTGAAATGGACCTTTCCCAGTGCTTCTATTTACTAAGTCATTAAATGCAAACTCTGCTTGTGCTAGAATCTGATCCCACTGACTATGGTGTTCAATGACCAAAATCCTCAACAAATCTCCCAAGCTTCTATTCACCACTTCGGTTTTTCCATCTATCTGTGGATGGTATGTAGAACTAAAAGATAGCTTTGTCCGTAAATTTTTACACAAAGTACTCCAGAAATGACCAACAAATTTGGTATCCCGGTCTGAAACTATGCACCTGAGCAATCCATGGAGTCTCACAACTTCTTTGAAAAACAAATTCGCAACATGTGTTGCATCACTGGTCTTCTGGCATGGAATAAAGTGTACCATCTTTGAAAATATATCAACCACCACAAATATGGAATCATTTCCCCTCTGTATCCTTGGTAATTCCAACACAAAATCCATGCTTATTGCATCCCAAGGCCTCTCTAAAATGGGCAATGGATGATACAATCTAGTGTTCTTCTTCTTCCCCTTGGCATACTGAAAAATATTACATTTGTTCACAAATATTTTCACCTCTGCTCTCATACCTGGGCAATAATATGAATCGTTTAATTGGGCAAAGGTTTTGTCATGGGTGAAATGTCCGGCTAGACCTCCACTATGCTTTTCCTTCAGCAAATTCTCCCTCATCGAGCATCTCGGTATGCACAATTGACATCCCTTGAACAAAAACCCATCCTGAATCAGATATTTAGCCCACTGGCTTCTGTCTCTGAGTACAGGATTCACACACACTTCATATGATTCTCCAAAATATGGATCATTGTGGTACATTTCCTTAAGGTGATCAAACCCCAAGGTCTTGACTTGAAATTCCTGCAAAATCAAAATTCTCTTGCTCAATGCATCAACAACCTTGTTAGCATTTCCAGAAATATGTTTAATGACAAAAGTGAAGTTTTTCATAAACTCTATCCACTTGGCATGTCTCTGGTTTAATTTATCTTGTCTGGTTATGAATTGCAAAGCGTGGTTATCGCTATACAAAACAAACTCCTTCGGCACAAGATATTGTCTCCACTTCTTCAAGGCTTAAATTATGGCATAAAACTCCCTGTCGTATGTGGAGTTCTTTTTCTTAGCTTCATTCAGTTTCTCGCTGAAATATGCAATAGGTATGTTGTCTTGACTTAAGACCGCTCCAATTTCAACTCCACTCACATCACATCTCACCTAAAATGTCTTCTCGAAATCCAGTAAAACCAGAATAGGTTGTTCAGTTATTTTTTCCTTCAATATGTTGAAGCTCTTCTCAGCCTCTTCATTCCATTTGAAAGACGTGTGTCTTTTCTTCACTGTATCCATCATTTGAGCACTAATCTTGCTAAAATTTCTAATTAACTTCCAATAAAAACTTGCTAATCCATGGAAGCTTCTCACCTCAATGATATTCTTTGGTGACGACCATTCTCTGATCGCTTTCACCTTTTCAGGATCCATCTTCTATTCGTTCAAAGAAATCACAAAACCCAAATATATGAGCTTTGTCTTCATGAAAGAGGACTTTTCATATTAATCAACAACTTTTCTTGCTGCAACCTCGTCATCACCAATGTCAAATGTCTCAAGTGCTCCTCTTTAGTCTTGCTAAACACCAGTATATCATCCAGATATACAATGATGAATTTTCCAATGAAATATTTCAACACTTCATTCATCAGCCTCATAAAAGTACTTGGGGTGTTTGTTAAGACGAAAGGCATAACGAGCCATTCATATAACCCCTCATTTGTATTGAATTTTGTCTTCCACTCATCACCTTCCCTCATTCTTATTTGGTGATATCCACTTTTCAAATCTATTTTTGAAAAATAGTTAGCTCCACTCAGGCAATCCATCAAATCATCCATCCTTGGCAATGGAAATCTGTATCTGATGGTGATTTTGTTTATGGCTCCCAAGTCCGTACACATTCTCCATCCACCATCCTTCTTCGGGCTCAATACAGTTGGCACTACACATGGACTCAAGCTCTCTCTAACCAATCCTTTGTTTAACAGATCCTGAACCTGTCTTTTCACCTCTTCATTCTCTTGAGGTGTCAACCTGTATGCTTCTTTATTCGGCATGATTTCTCCTGGTATCAATTCAATGTGATGAATGATGCTTTTGATAGGTGGCAATGAGTTTGGTAACTCATCCACTACTATATCAACAAAATTCTCTAGCAGTTCCTGAACTTCCTCAGGCATATCTNGTCCTTCATCTTCATTGAATTCCCTGAGTTAAGATTGTAGTTTGATTCTCCCACTCCCTTGATAGGGTATTGATAATCATCTCCAAGTGTAAATTTCTGAGAAAACTTCTTTTCTAAAATGCAAGAGAGAATATGTCTTTGACCTGTCATGTGCTTGGAAGAACCACTATCAATGAGCCAAGTGTCCTCTCCAGTTGTTACCGATCCTGAGAGGGCCGAGATTAAGACATAGTCTTTAATTTGTTCTCTTAACATCTTTGCGGGTGGCTCTTCATATTCAACTGCATGGGCATGGTGCCTCTTATTTTTCATCTTGTATTCTTCTCATCTAGCTGGACAATGTCTCACAATATGTCCCATATTGTCACAATGGTAGCATTGGACAGATGAGTAATCTCTTTCATTTCTTTTTCCTTTCTTTTGGAATCTCTTTGGTTGAGATTATTTCTGACTAAATTTGTTTTGGGGGTGAGACGCTTTATGAGTTTATTTCTGGAAGTAAGACTTCTTTCTTCCTCCTTTAGTGTGAGTGGATAGGGATTGATCTTCATCTCTTTATAGTAAAGCCTCTCGGTTAGCTACTCTTGATTCTTCTTGAATGCATTCTTCCCAAAGACTGCCAAATTTTAGTTTCTCCTTTCTTGCACAAATGGTTTGGATGAATGCATCCCAAGGTCTTGAGAGACCATTAAGGGCTGTCATTATAAGTTTGTCTTCATCTATAGTATCCCTAATCGCTTCTAGTTGTTCTTTGAATTGGGATATTCTGGAGAAATATTCTTGAATTGATTCTCCTCTTTGCATCCTTGTATTCTTGAGCTGAATTCTTAGATTCATCCGATTTATGTTCTTTCCTTCATATAGTCTGTTTAGGGCATCAAACATTTCTTTCAGAGTCTTTTTTGATGACACATAAGGAATCAGGTGATCTTTGATTGAATCTGCAATGATTCTTTTGGCCCTGATCGTATCCTTTTGGTGCTATGCTTTATCTGCAGCATCGTAGGGTTCCAACACTTCTTCTTTGACAAATCTTGCTAGGTCATTCTCTTCAATAATGAGACCAATCCTATACTTCCAGGAACGTAAGTTTTCCACACCTTCCATCTTGTCAACAAGATTAGTTCTTGCAGACATCTTTTACCTGGAGCTAGGAAAATGCCAAAAATGAAAATGCTCAAAATTAAATTCTGAACTTACCACGAGGTGTGCTTGGCTGAGGCGAGTAGCCTGGTGTGTTTGGATTTTAGAAAATACAAATTTTACCCCTCCAAACTTGATCTGCGGATTTCTAGACTAGTGCTTTTGGTTTTCTGGTACTCTAGTTTTCTGGTACTTCTGGTACTTTGTGAAAACTAGGGTTTCACTTTTCGGGAGATCTAGCCACTGAAAAGTTGCATTGAGGATGCCAAAGTGACCATATAGGAAGGGTGCACTTTTCTAGATGGTTTTGAGGCTGAAATACTTCTCCAACAAAAATCCCTAATTTGCATGTACGACAACAGTGACATTTTTCACTTTCTCTTGTGAAAGATGCTNAACTGCAGCTCCGAACTTGCTTCTTGATGAACAAGTGATGTGTGTCTAAATGAGGCGCTAGCCTCCTTATTTATACAATTCTGGCACGTGTGGAGGTGTCTTTTCACTGGTAGGGAAGACTTCTTCTTCTGGGTGGTTATAACCACCTTTAATATATATTTTTCCTATTACAATTATGTTTTGACCAATCCGCAAAAGGGGATTTGGTCATTTACAATAGCTGACATGATCAATATGCAAACGGGGATTGCTATAATGAATAATAAATGAATAATAATTAGAATACTCTTTGCAGTTACATTATTTCAACACTTTCATGTTTCTGGATATCCGCTTCACCAACCCAACTGGCATCTTCCACTGGTTGTCCTTTCACTTCACCAAGTACTCAAAATACGTTTTCCTTCTGGTTTTATTACCAATTTGTTGATCTATGATCTTTTCCATCTGCAACTTCTCTTCTACAGGCATATGTTTCTCCCACTGGATATTTCTTTGGTCTTCTGATCCTTCGATTCTATCTTCCCTATATGGATACAAGTCTGCAATGTTGAATATGGGTGATATACCCACATCATCTGACAACTCTAATTCATAGGCATTCTCCCCAAATCTTCTCAGGATTTTACAGGGTCCTATCTTTTTCAATTTCAACTATATACCCACATCATCTGGCAACTCTAATTCATAAGCATTCTCCCCAAATCTTCTTAGGATTTTACATGGCCCTATATTTTTCAATTTCAGCTTATAATATGTTCCCCTCGGGAATATTTCCTTCCTTAGATGTGCTAATACTTGATCTCCAACCTCAAATTCAAGTTTTCTCCTATGTTTATCAACTATGCGCTTGTATTCATTACTTCTCTTCTTCAACTTCTCCTTGATCTGATTGTGAAGTTCCTGCATTTCTGTAGTGAAGTCTTTGTCTCCGGCGCTCCTAAACTCGCTCTGCTTCAGATCTCTCAATTCTGACACTCCTCTCAGATTCATTCCATAGACTATTTGAAATGGACCTTTCCCAATGCTTCTATTTACTGAGTCATTAAATGCAAACTCTGCTTGTGCTAGAATCTGATCCCACTGACTATGGTGTTCAATGACCAAACTCCTCAACAAATCTCCCAAGCTTCTATTCACCACTTTGGTTTGTCCATCTATTTGTGGATGGTATGTAGAACTAAAATATAGCTCTGTCCCTAAGTTTTTACACAAAGTCCTCCAGAAATTACCAACAAATTTGGTATCCCGGTCTGAAACTATGCACCTGAGCAATCCATGGAGTCTCACAACTTCTCTGAAAAACAAATTCGCAACATGCGTTGCATCATTGGTCTTCTGGCATGGAATAAAGTGTACCATCTTTGAAAATATATCAACCACCACAAATATGGAATCATTTCCCCTCTGTATCCTTGGTAATCCCAACACAAAATCCATGCTTATTGCATCCCAAGGCCTCTCTGAAATGGGCAATGGATGATACAATCTAGTGTTCTGCTTCTTCCCCTTGGCATACTGAAAAATATTACATTTGTTCACAAATATTTTCACCTCTGCTCTCATACCTGGGAAATAATATGAATCGTTTAATTGGGCAAAGGTTTTGTCATGGGCGAAATGTCCGACTAGACCTCCACTATGCTTTTCCTTCAACAAATTCTCCCTCATTGAGCATCTCGGTATGCACAATTGGCATCCCTTGAACAAAAACCCATCCTGAATCAGATATTTATCCCACTGGCTTCTGTCTCTGAGTACAGGATTCACACACACTTCATATGATTCTCCAAAATAAGGATCACTGTGGTACATTTCTTTAAGGTGATCAAACCCCAAGGTCTTGACTTGAAATTCTTGCAGAATCAAAATTCTCTTGCTCAATGCATCAACAACCTTGTTAGGATTTCCAGAAATATGTTTAATGACAAAAGTGAAGTTTTTCATAAACTCTATCCACTTGGCATGTCTCTGGTTTAATTTATCTTGTCTGGTTATGAATTGCAAAGCGTGGTTATCGCTATACAAAACAAACTCCTTCGGCACAAGATATTGTCTCCACTTCTTCAAGGCTTAAATTATGGCATAAAACTCCCTGTCGTATGTGGAGTTCTTTTTCTTAGCTTCATTCAGTTTCTCGCTGAAATATGCAATAGGTATGTTGTCTTGACTTAAGACCGCTCCAATTTCAACTCCACTCACATCACATCTCACCTAAAATGTCTTCTCGAAATCCAGTAAAACCAGAATAGGTTGTTCAGTTATTTTTTCCTTCAATATGTTGAAGCTCTTCTCAGCCTCTTCATTCCATTTGAAAGACGTGTGTCTTTTCTTCACTGTATCCATCATTTGAGCACTAATCTTGCTAAAATTTCTAATTAACTTCCAATAAAAACTTGCTAATCCATGGAAGCTTCTCACCTCAATGATATTCTTTGGTGACGACCATTCTCTGATCGCTTTCACCTTTTCAGGATCCATCTTCTATTCGTTCAAAGAAATCACAAAACCCAAATATATGAGCTTTGTCTTCATGAAAGAGGACTTTTCATATTAATCAACAACTTTTCTTGCTGCAACCTCGTCATCACCAATGTCAAATGTCTCAAGTGCTCCTCTTTAGTCTTGCTAAACACCAGTATATCATCCAGATATACAATGATGAATTTTCCAATGAAATATTTCAACACTTCATTCATCAGCCTCATAAAAGTACTTGGGGTGTTTGTTAAGACGAAAGGCATAACGAGCCATTCATATAACCCCTCATTTGTATTGAATTTTGTCTTCCACTCATCACCTTCCCTCATTCTTATTTGGTGATATCCACTTTTCAAATCTATTTTTGAAAAATAGTTAGCTCCACTCAGGCAATCCATCAAATCATCCATCCTTGGCAATGGAAATCTGTATCTGATGGTGATTTTGTTTATGGCTCCCAAGTCCGTACACATTCTCCATCCACCATCCTTCTTCGGGCTCAATACAGTTGGCACTACACATGGACTCAAGCTCTCTCTAACCAATCCTTTGTTTAACAGATCCTGAACCTGTCTTTTCACCTCTTCATTCTCTTGAGGTGTCAACCTGTATGCTTCTTTATTCGGCATGATTTCTCCTGGTATCAATTCAATGTGATGAATGATGCTTTTGATAGGTGGCAATGAGTTTGGTAACTCATCCACTACTATATCAACAAAATTCTCTAGCAGTTCCTGAACTTCCTCAGGCATATCTGCCATTGAAGTACTGGTAAGGATAAATATCGGCTTCCTCACTACAACAAACTACATCTCCCGTTTCTTCTTTACTTCATTCAGGAGTTCCTTCCCACTCATGAGAAGTATGCTCGCGCTAGCCTCATCCTTCCCCTTCTTCTCTTTAATTGGCAACAACATATGTGTCCTACCATTCTTCTCTAAGGTGTAAGTATTTATCCTCCCATCATGAATAACATTTCTATCCTATTGCCATGGTCTTCCCAATAAACATGACATACATCCATAGGAATCACATCACACATAATTTCATCCTTATACCCCCTATTTTAAATTCAACCATGCATTTTTGAGTGATTATTGCCTGATGACCTTTCTGCAACCATGATACCTTATACGGTGTTGGATGTGCATTCGTCTCCAGCTGTAGCTTCTCCACAATCTCTGTGGATACTAAGTTGTCAGTGCTCCCACTATCAATTATCACCTTGCAAACTCTGTCCTTCGTTTTGCAAGCTGTCATGAACAAATTGATTCTTTGTGCTGGCTTTTCAGTCTCTAGCTCTTGCTTCAAAAGAACCTTCATCATCATCAAGGATCTCCCATCCTTCGCACCTTCTGCCTCAACATCTCATTTTTGTGCTTCTGAAATGTGATCTTCACCTCCTTTCTTCCTCTCGAGACAATCCCAAGACATATGACCTATTTTTCCATAGGCATAACACCTTACTTCTCCTCCTCTACCTCTTCCTCTTCCTCTGGGAAAAGTGCTTCTACCACCACCCTGTCTTACTCGAGAACTTCCTCCTCTCTAAGAGTGACTATGTGGTTTCTCCGTCTCGTCTTTGTGATTCTGTGCTTTCTCATGGGCAACTCCTTTGCCTCTTTTCAAGCTTCGACCTCTATTTTGTTGACTCTGCTTCTTGGCCAACTTCTCTTCTACTTTCAACACAATTTGATACGCATCCTCTACTTTCTCGACTGTCGCCATGCTGATTTCGTCCTAGCTATCATATCTCAGGCCATTGATGTATCTAACAACCTTCTCTTCGTCTCTCTCTCTGTCCAACTCTAATGTTCAATTTGTAGAACTCCTCTGTGTACTCCTTCACAGTCAATCCTCTCTGTCTCAGGTTCTGCATCCTCCTGAAAATATTTATCTGGTAATCCTTGGGCATGAATTTTGCCTTTAGCTTGGCTACCATTCGATCCCAACTCTTGATCTTTTGTTTTCCCTTGCTCCTCCTTTCAGCCTGCAGTTCATCCCACCATAGTGCTACATGTCCTTTCAGTCTCGTGACATCATGTCTCACCTTTTTCTCCTCTTCGACATCCTCATAATCGAAATACTTATCCATTTCTCATATCCAATCAATCAATTCTTCTGTGTCTAAATTTCCTTCATACATAGGGATGTCAATCTTCGCTCTGGAACGCAACTTGACAACCTCTCTTAACAAGCGTTCTTCCGCAACATCTTCAGCTATTGCTCGTTCCAATTCTACTTCTTCAATTTTCTCCTTGTTGACGTTTCTAGCATCACGCATTCTCCTTTGTGCCATTTCCATGGCATCCAACCTCACACACAATTCTCTCATCTCCCTTTCCATAGATCTATTTGCTACGGGTGGCTCAACACGTCTTCTAGGCGACATTGTGTTGACGCTCTTGATACCACTCCTTCTGATATCGTCTTACTCCTTTCTCTGTACATAAGTCAATTATGTACTCACTCTGATACCACTCTTGGTGCAAACCCCCTTCCCTCCAAAGGGCTGCACGACCTCCCGGTCTTGGATCGTTTGAAATACTTAGTTAGATCGACTCCTTGGGTCCCTACGGGTACCCGAAACCACTCTACCCACGCACACAAGTCTTGTCCCAAGTGACCATGGCTATGACTGTGGACCTATCCCTTCGCGATTCGGACTTTCGGGGATATCCAAATCCTTCCCTCAACTTTTCCCGAAGCGCTCTTCTCCGAGTTTCTGAACTCTCGCCACGCGTCTCCTCAATATGTTGGCCCCACTATGGTTCGGGTTTGCAACCTTGTGAGACTCAGGGTCTCTCACTTGCAAACCTCCAAGCTCCCGATCCCCGAACTCCTAGATCTGTTTCCACATGCTCTCCTCACGATCAACGGTTGGGATTCGTTCACGCCTCCAGACTTCGCGACTCTGTCTTCGACAAGTCTCCAAAATTCTTGAACTTCAAAATGTCGAAATGCCTTACGGCTACCCTCTCTAGAGTTCTCCCAGATCTGATGGCCTGGAATCGTTCATATCCCTATAGAACGAATCTCATCCATTGAATTTAATGGGAACTTGAGGGACCTTCTTCCTAGAAAATTTCTGGTCACTCTTCCTCTTGAGCTTTACTTCTTTGGATTTCTTCGTTCCTATGAACACTGTCCTCAACACTTAGTCAAAATCTCGACATGTGCACTCTTGCAACGGGTCTCTTCCACACTCAACTCCTCTGTGAGTGACTTCACACTCCTTGCGACTGCTTCCCTCTTCTGTGGGTAAAAGTACGCTACTCCTCTCGAGCTTTCGGGTCTGAAAAATCTATCACGCACTCCTTGTGGACATAAATTTCGTGTTACCTCTTCTGAGCTTGCTAGTCGAAACAGATTCAGTCACGCACTCCTTGTGGACATAAGTTTTGTGTTACCTCTTTTGAGCTTGCTAGTTGAAACAAATTCAGTCACACACTCCTTGCGGACACTATGGACACCTTTCACTCGATCAATGAAGAGAAACAATTGAAACCTATTTAATCTTCACAGTGTCTCATAGATTCAACTATGCAAATGCGGTCATGGATAAAAGAACAAAAATAAAAAAAGAATTGAACACAACCAAAGGTCTATCATTTACACATTCAGATAGACACAATAATAACACACATTTGGGACAATATTCCTCTGTTATATTCATTCAATTGAAACTTGCATACATACATACAATACTTCTTTGTATCTCCCAGCTCTTGGCTTACAATAGTGATCTATACATATTAGATTCATCTGCAACAACCAACCCCTACTATGCAACAACATAAGGATTTTATACAAAGAGGTGCTCTTCGAGATTTTCCCTCCAACTACTCTACGCCATCCTATCAGAATTAAATACGATCAACTACTAAACATCTATTACAATAAATATCGAGTCAGACAAATACGAGCACAAGCTCCAGATCTTTACTGTGATCCGATTCATAAAACAAAATACATTCCCCATCGATCTTACGTGATGGATCAACCTACGAACATTAAATACGTTCATTACTCAAAAAGTTTTGTCAGATATTACATTAATACATTGATCTTTGAAATTAAAAAATGCTTCAAAATACGCGCTAGTGAGTCCAACTGTCTCCCGCTTGTGATTTGCTGGCGATTCTCTTGCATCACTGTGGGTGCCTTTGTAGAGTGAGAGTTGCACCTTTTCATATATGCCATTGTTTCCTATCCCATTCATTGCATTTTACTCTTAGATCCATTTATTTTGATCTTTTTATTTTGTGCTTCAAGGGAATAGTTGATGGACACTGTCTTGGCTTGATGACTAGAGGTGACAACATTATCCACAAAAAAATCACAGAGATGAGAATCATGGCTCGTGATGAGACCCCCTTTCTCTTGGCTATTCCACCAAGAGCCACTACCCTGGTTTGGTGACCATATATAGGTGGTAGTGTCATACCACTACATGCCCATGGTCATAATAGGCCGGATCATAATGAGACCTCCTATCCACCAACTAGTACCTTGAGTATTTATGTATCTTATGGGTTCCCTTTTCTTACTGAGAATCCTTTTACTTCTTTCTCGGTAAACCATGGGCTAATCATCTCAAAGTTTTCAATATTTTATTTTAACTCTTGCAAGCTACTTTTACCTTCTAGGCCTTTAGCTCCTTCTTACCACAAGGCAAGGTACAACCCTTCCTAGTGTGGCCAATCCCAATGCCCCAAAAAAGGTAGGGGGATATGAAAGGAACAAATATGGCAAGTGGTAAGTATGGAGGGAATAAACGATGACCTTTCACAGACCCACCTAGTGGCAAGCCATCCTAAAGGGAGATCAACTTACTAGGGAACCATGTCACCTTCCAAGTATGAACAAGTCAAAGAGAATAATTTCCAAGCAAACATTATGAAATGAAGGAAAATTCAATGCAAGCAAACATTATGAAATGAAGGAAAATTCAATGCAACATATTCAAGTGCTTCAATAATCAGAGTGACACATACCATGATACCTGGACTCATTACCTCATGGAGCAAGACTTATAGCTACTTCAGGAACAAGATGGTGGGATGGACACTGGTGCTGCTGATAAATGGAATGCACTGAAGAAACAAGGGGCCCTCTGGGGCCATTCTCAAGTCGTCCGACTCTCAATAATCCATGTATAGGAAATGTGGGATTCGAGATGTGATCTCCTTAATTATCCCTAGTGTAGGGGATAACAATACAAATTCAAAAATGACAATTTTGTTAGCATTTGTGATGTTGAGTATATATCTATTTAGATATACACCACCTCAAAAAGTATATACAACTATGATATTATTCCTTTTTAGACCCTTGATTTTGGGTATTACATGATATATTGGCATGTAGGTTTCTACGGGTGTAAATAATGGAGTTCCTAACTCTGCTAAATCGTCAACAACAAAAGATTTATAGGTGGCTACTTGTGGCGACATCTTTTCAATGATTGTTGTAGTAGGGATGGAAATTATAGGACTAGTAGTGCTATACAAAATTATTGGACTTGACTTGGCTACAAATTCAATGAGGCAAAATAATCAAGAGTTTGACTCTATCTGGTGAAAAACTAGGCGAGGAAAATGAGTCGAGTGTTTGATTTGAGTCAAGAAAAACTTGGGAAAATCTTTTCTAGAACAAAGTATAAAATAATACACACACACCTAATTTTCTAGGGTTTATAGAAACACATGGGGTTTTCTGATGGGATAATGAGTCAAACTTGTTGATCCATTAACAACCCACAAGTACTCGCTGAAAATGTTTTTGGTTGGGAAATTGGAGCACAATATTCTTGGAGAGGATTCCAATAAACCTATTGACACATGAGATTGCAGGAGATTTATTTTTTGGTGTTTTTATGGCTATTTTCACCTCATGGAAGCATGTTGGAGGCCAATGCTATCCTTGATCTATCTTATGTTGGAATGATGATGTGTCTTTTGATGGATCTACCACATATTTGGAGGTGTGTTTCACCTTTGAGGGGAGGACTTTGGGGTAAGAACACATTGTTCAAAGCATGTTCTACATATTTGGAGGTATATTTCACCTTAGAGGTTTTTTGGGGTAAGGAATCAAGATACATGGTTCAAGGTATATTCCACATATTTGGAGGCATATTTCACCATTAGGATGATTAATATCAACACTAATTGAAGGATTTTATGGCATATGAAGATGACATGTGGTTAGGTGTACCTTTTCAAACCTTAAGTCATGGAAACAAGACCACCAAAAGAGGAATTCCCTCCTTGGGGAAGACTCTAAGGTTATTTGTATATTATTTTATGGAGGGTGTGAACTTTTCTTGAGGAGGAAAAGGTGGAGAAAGATCTGAGGAATGCCCTCATTGGGGAAGACTCTAGAGTTATTTTTATATTATTTTATGGAGGGTGTGAACTTTTCTTGAGGAGGAAAAGGTGGAGAAATATCTTGTAGGTCTTTCTTAAATAATATAAAAAGGTTGGAGGAAAATAAGGAAAAATATTGATTTATTATTTCATATACCTTAACCTAATCACTTTAGGGTTTGAAGGGAAAACTACAAATAGAGAGTTCTCTTTATTTGCAATATGAGTTTTGGAGGAGAAAGAAACCAGATATACATGGTTGTTGCTGCTGTAAGTTTGAAAATTTTGGGCTATCATTTTTTTCTTTCATTCTTCCAGAGTTGGTATATTTGGAACATGATCATTATACTTATTTTCTATCATATCTTTTGGAAAGAGGATTGTTCTATTGCTGATCTATAAGATTTTTATGGTCTAAACGAGGGTTTGAAGGTTGGTTTTATAAACACTCTTATATTACTGATCTATAGGCTATTTATTGTCTAAAGGAGGGTATGAAGGTTGGTTTTAGCAACACTCTTATATATTTTCTTGCCAAATCTGTTTTGTGATGTACTAAGGAGTTGTTCATGCAACAAATATGGTTATTTCTTCACTCATATTTAATCTTTGAGAGATATGTGGTTGGGATAAGTTGATGGATGTGTCATTGTACTTCTTATGTATATTTCAATTCATAATTATTAATATATCATATCTGATATGACTAATAATATCTGCTGCTAGGGGGTTTATCATGTCCTTCATGTGTTTGAAAGCACCACTGGTTCCCTGGACTACAAAACCCTAAAAAAACAAATTGATCTTCCTAGAATCCAACATATTAACTTCTAAAAATCCAAAAAAAACATTACATTCCATAAATCTGATTTGTAGGTCCGCGTTTAAAGGACATATTTATGGTCTTATTCTAGGATTTGCCCCTTGGATAGAAAATCACTAACCTAAAGAGTGGGTGGTGTCCTTGGATTGTTTCTTACTTGCATTTACTTTTGGACTTGGATAATTTTTAAAGTTCAGTTTGAAAGGTCAAGAAACCCAATTGTCATTGTTTACTTGGTTGGAAACAATGTTTGTAACATACCCATACCCTTTATGCTTTGTTGAGAATATGGGGTACTTCTTGAAACCGACAAATTCATACCAAATTCTTTCTCTAATACCATAATGTAATGTGCATAGTTACATAATTAAGCTGTAACCAACATTCCTTACATGTACTTCATATACAATTACAATGTAGAACCATAATAACATTGACCATGTCCAATTAATCCATTTCCCATGAGTACAATAAACCATCCCAACACATAAAACATGGTTATGCTCATACATTAAATAAATATAGTTGATACATGGGAAATTGCAACAACATTATTATACATTTACAATAGCCTACTTATACAGTGCTTTCACATATATACAATGGCATTCTCCTCATGATTATGCCCCCTTCTAAGAAAGTCCGCAAGGCCATTTATAATTATTTGACATGGTTATAAACTAATATATAGGACATAGGAACAATTAAACCCTTTGCATTAACATATGTGGCTATGAAAACCCCCCAATTCTGCATATGAAACTACTAGGCAACTCATCGTGCACTCCTGAGCCCTAATGTCCACTCTTAGACTTGCAACTTACATAGTGAGCACATAATCATCAATACAACACTCATCACAAGCATTAGTATCCAAAATATAAAT
>JZKD02S0494621.1:189867-209596 GCA_000966675.3 Picea glauca
GAGTACAACAGGTGTGTATTCATTTGTATGAGTGTTGGTATGAACATTGAATTCATGATAGGACTACCAAAATTATCAAAGGCTCTTCACAAATAGAAAGCTATCAAACTATTGAAACAATAATTGTATTAACACAAAAAAATGGGTCTAACAACCATTTTATAAGATTTTTATTTCAATTTCATATGAATGGTTTGTTGAACGATATATCTAAAGGCAGAAAATTATTAAAACAACAAGCCAAATTTTATGTTTAATTCATGCTTGCAGTCATGAAATAAAGATAAAACAATTGACAATCGAAATAGTAAAACTTAATGAAGTAGGCTTTAACCCAATCAGTCATAATAAACTAAGAAAATTGTTTATAGACGGGTTGATGGCAGCTACAGAAAAATTCAAATTCTTTCAATCGTGTACAAAATAAAAAACGATGTATTGCTGCCAACAGGTAGTTGGAGGGACCACTATACTCTTTTTTTTTTAACTAATGTAGAGTTATGCTCCAACCTGAAGAATACTACAGTGGGAAATGAACCAAATTGTTAACAAGAAAATTTTTGTAGGAATTTCACAACTAGAATGTAGGAGGCAAGGTTGCACAACAATAGATATTATATGATCCATCACTCCCACATACGAACAGGTATATTGGGAGCCCTATATCAATTCATTTTCCAAATTTGTGTTCTCGATGTCACTATAGGGGGATCCCAAGTTTGCATGACAATAGATCACATATGTTCCTTTTTTGTTTCTAGGGTCGTTTTTAGAAAACCTAGGGGGATCCCAATATACCTGTTGGTACATGGGAGTGATGGTTGTGTACATATTATGTCTGATGTGATACTACTTGAGGGGTACCAACATGGGTTACAAAGATTTCCATCAAGGTGAAACATGTGTTTCTAGACAACCTTGTGAAACTGTATTTATTTCCTACGTGTAGTCTTCCCCACTGCAGTTTTACCCATTGAAGGACATATCGATTTGTGCTTTAAAGATGTTGATAGTACAAGTCTCTACCCTAGAAAAAAAATTCCCATAGATTCTGCTGAGGAAAGTTCCTTGATACCATTTGTAAAGTACCAAATGTAATGTAATATGCAGAAATAGAAATATTTAGCAAAATAACAATGGAACAACAAAATATTGAGAATAGTAACACCAAGAGTAATATATTTATTGATAGAAAACAATGTCTTCTTGCCTCTTCAAGGGGCAAACCTCCAACATAGCAATGCTCTATTGCAACAATTCTCAAGACAAAGTTTCTCATGTCTCCTACTCTTATTTATACTAATTCTATCTTCTAAAGAACATTCGAGATGAAGATCTTTCTAGAAGCTGAAGCTTCTATTAGGTATTTTTACATTGACTTGTTCAAATTTATTAAATAGGCCTTATTAACTAATGTCAGCCTCTATTACACAGAAATAATAGTATTCTACCTACATGAGGGGTTAGGGAGGTTAGGTCCCTAACACACACTCAACACCCATCCCAATCCCAATGATCAACCTTCCTGCCATGTGCCTTAGCATTATAAACAAATGGAAAAAACCAAGATGTGATTGATATGATCAACTAAGTGTTAAATATAAGGTTAATAATGAAGTATATATGCATATAATTAAGTGATTAGTTCTCCTCAGAAGGCCAAGTTGACAAAGCCATTATTATCCCATGATTGAGCTCTATTTGACATCCATGTAACATTTTCTAATTCATATCGTATTCATCACTTGTTTAATTGGTAAACCTCCCACCTCCATTCAAGGTAGAGTAATTTAAAACTAATTTTAAGTATCAATCCTATGTTGTACCACTACCCATAGTTCCTTAGGTTATAATTGCATTTATGAAGTATATGTTAATTCATGAATTCCTTCACAAATTATACAATTAATATATGTGAAGGATTAGAAAAATAGTTCTTCAATAACTAATAGCATTAAGAAAACTTATTTTTAACCAAAATTTTACTAACCATCATAAAATTGCCTAAATCAAATATATTTATTTATTTTCAATCTCTTTATATATAAAAAAACGCATATATTTTAAGATACATTTTCAAAATAACTAACAATATATTCATTTAAAATCTATTAAATGGTAACTATGAAAAGTGCTAAAAGTCACCAATTCTGAAGATGCTAAAAACATATACCTAAAATATTTACCAATAATTTTAAATGATGGTGCTTACAATTTTTAAAATTGAAATATCCACACCAATAAGACATTTACAATATAAGAACCCTAACAATGATAAAGGAACACAATCTTCCATTATGAAAATATTATAATATATGATCAATTGTAAGTTTATATAAATTATTCCTATATATAATTCATGAGGTGTAGACTAGTTGGTTTTTGTAGGGTTTAGTCCCCATTAGGTCAATGGTTCAAATCTCAAATCTCATGGGGAGGTTGAGGATGGAAACCATATTTAACATGTGATGTTATAAACCAAAACATTGAAAAAATCAAAGCTTAGAATTTAAGTCACTTTAAATTTTATAAGTTACTTTGTAACTATCATTTATCATCTCACACTAGATTCGATTTAGTTTATTAGCATTAACACTATGATATATAAACGAACAAATATTATGAACTAATTAAAAAAAAAAGGTGATGTGTACATCTATTTGGATTGCAACCTAGAAATCTATTAAGTTTATTAATGAAATGATGTTGACATTTATTTGTGTTGTACTTTTGTTAAGTGTTAAGTTTACATATACTATCTAATCCCATAATTTTATATCTCAACTATTAAATCACACTTTAAATTTTTCACAAAATTAAAACCATTAAATCACATTTTAAACTTTTCCAAAAATAAAACTACTAAACCAAATCTAAATTCCTCCGAAAATCCTCTCAATTCATTATATTAAAAGAATCTCATTATTAGCAATTTTATGATTATTAAACCATATCTAAATTCCTCATAAATTTCTCTCATTACTAATCATTATATTATAAAAAATCTCATTATTAACAATTATTTTATGATTATTAAAACATAATAGAAAACTCATTCCATTCGCAAGCCTCCCTCCTGCTTTTTATGACCACATTAACGTGCCTCCCAAACCTTTTATGACCATTCAAACATGATTTAAAGAAGATATTAATATTTATTACCGTTTAAAGATACCACACGATATAAAGATTTATTACCGTTTAAAGATTTATTATTTATTAGCGTTTAAAGATCCAGATGTACGTAGGTAGATGTAGCCGTTGAAGAAAAGGCCGATATCGTTGGAAAAAAAAAAGAAAAAAGGCAAAGGCGGGGAAGAGAAAGTGACACATATACAATATAAAAAGGGCGAGGAGTTGCAGGTGGTGAAAGAAAATGAGTTCAGAGATTCATTCTTTTTCTATTTGGCCATAGATCGTTGCTCCTTATCCTGTTGTGGCTCAACTCCATTTTCAAAATCCATTTCTCTGGCTGATATTCGGCCATATATTGTTGCTCCTTATCCCTGTTGTGGCTAACTCCATTTTCAGAATCCATTTCTCTCGTTGTCTTTTAATATTTTATTTGGCTTCTGTTAAAGCATGGCCATGCGATTTTACCTTTTTGCTGGTTTGTTTGCAAATCTGTTTTTATTTTTTATTTTGTGGTATGGTTGTTTGTGTCGCTTTCTGTATGATTTTGTGGTGCTTGATATTTGGAAATGGAAATGGGTATCCTGGGATGTAAGACTAAAGAAGAAACAAAATCAGAAAAGAAAATGAAGTAGCTTGAAGGTGAAAACTCTTGCAAGCTCAGGTGAAAACTGCCTTGGAATCCTTCTCAATTTGGGTGTCGGCCCAACGATTAGCCTTTGAATTCAGATGTGCACTCCGAACAGAACAACTGACAGGACTTGGGAAGAACAAAATAGACAGACCAAAGGTTAATTTAGTTATATTTTTTCTGTTATACAGTTTGCTTATTAATCTCCTTGTGAATTTTCATGGACTAATGTTAGGATTTTGATCCTGGCATTCTCTTTGTAATGCCTGCGGTTCAGCCTGTGGTTCCAAAAGATTAGGATGCGTTAGCAGCTGAAAGAAACAAGATCAAATCATATCATCTATGGTATGTATTTTATGTTTGTCATTATGAAGTATCCATTAAAAAAAAATATAGGATTAGGTTTTCTTGTTTGTCTAAATAAAAAACTCACGTCCTTCTTCATCAACACCCAGTAAATTAAGGTTTTCTATTTTTTTAGTTAATCTTAGATGGCAACCTAGTCCTCCATGAACTCCAAACCCAGCAGAATCTTGTTTATCAGAAGCTAAAGAAACTAAGAAAGCCCCCTCTCTCTATTTGCCTTTATTTATTTATATCTGTCTTTATTTATTTATGTGTGTTTGTTAGTCTTTCTGTCGATCCATCATTGTACTTCGTTGCACCTACAATTATAACTAGTGGAATTAAAAGAAAATGACTTGTGTATCTAGCTGTGTAAGCATCATTTTGAAAGTCTTCTTGGATCGTCATAAAAGAAAAGGAAATATTCCCATCTGTGTCACAAAGCATTCCCATCTGGGTCACAAAGCATTCCCAGAAAATGTAAAACCAATGCTACCAGAGACAATTATGCTCTTGTATTCCTTTTGGGGCATGTGCTCGTATGAGCTCAATCATGCTCTTCTATTCCTCACTAACCTCGTTGGCTTTTGAGCTTGAATTGACTTGACGCGGGCAGCTTATTAACTAATACTTCTAAATTAAATTGTCCAAGGAAAACCTCGGCATCCTCTGTTTATTAGAATATATGATAGTAGTTCTAAATTTTTAAGGGTATATCTATTCTAGGAAGAAAAAACAGGGCCAGCAACGACATAATGTTGTTTCCGAGACCTCATCGGGTAGATTACCTGAAGAATTACTTACAGAGGCATAATCCCCTTTTGTTCTCGTCCCATTCCCAGTGAACTCGCTCTTTAGTTTATGTTTTGTACAGAGGAAGAACTCCACGATGGTACCCAAATCGACCGCCCACTTGGGCTTCTGCAATAAATGGAGGAAGTTGAATGGCACTTGGGAATTGACATTAGAATGACTGGGCTGAAATTGGACCTCTTGATATTCAGAATAATATGATTCACCCATTTTTAATCCTCCTTGAAGAAACTGAATAAAGCTAATATAGGAAGACTCGAACACTGCAAAGTCATAGATCGTAGATCGTGAGCTAATTCTTGAAGCCATGTCGCCTTCTGATGTGGCTGCACATGTCGATACAGAAAACCAGTGTCCATGTTCCAACCTAGTTCTCCAAAACCCCACTACTCTCAGGATTACTCATCGTTGAAGGCTGATTATGATCGTCCTCCTCTTTTGGGTTTCGAACCTCAGACCTCATAACTGGATAGGGTATCTATTATGTACTTCCACATAACATCCATATTAAATTCTTGGCCAATGCTCTAGCTTTTCCTCTGTTTCCAGCGTAGCCTGTATCAAAATATAATAATAAAAACCAAATAGAAATCAATATCAGATAATGGAGTTCCACCTTATCCTGAGTTGGCTTTGAAAGGCATGCCCAGTGTTGTACTTCCATGTCGGAGATTTCCCATTAGCAGTTTGGATACAATAGATTTTACAGCTATAAAATCTCCGAACAGTCCATCCAATTCCATAAATTCAACCCCATAATCTCTATTCATTGTCAAAAGTCGATCTTAATATTATGTGAGTACAATCTTGTGAGTGGTTTCCACCTCTTCGAACATGCAATAGATCTCAAACAACCCTAATTCTAAGCGGTCACACACATATATTACAATCCCAAAAGAATTAATGAATTCAGAAGTTTTTCTTATGATCTCAATTTCTATTACAGGGTAACTCTGCAAGGCAACTCTAGAAATTCCGAAAAACATTCACTGGTACTATTTTAAATGGAAAACAAAAATACTAAAGGAAAAAGGTGATGGCATTGGCATAGCATGACCAACAATTTCCATAGAGATTGGAATTCCTGGAGGTTGGAGGTAGATAGGTGATTGCATTGGAATAGTATGACCAACAATTTCATTGACATTGGCATTCCTGGAGCTAGAAGAGTTCGTACTTACGGCCAAAATCATTTGAATCTATAGAAAATGCCATATTTTATGTGACTTGTATGGTAATTACCATATTTTATGTGACTTGTATGGTAATTATAGGATTAAAACTATGATAATAAATGAGAAAATTATAACTCGCTAACACTCGGTGGTCCACGATATCTCTTTTTCACATAAGAGGGTTCTTGGCCACACATCACTTATTTGGAATATACTACAAGATGTGCTCAATGTTCATAAGCATGGACCATATAAAGTTATAAACAAATCAACATTGCCATATTAAGTTATAAACAACAAAAATATGCTATTCATAAGCATGGACCATATAAAGTTATAAACAAATCAACATTGCCATATTAAGTTATAAACAACAAAAATATGCTAAATCGTTGGCATGCAATGACACATTGGTTGGTAATAGCTATATCAATCTCTTGACACACATTAAATGGAAACAGAGACCAGACAAGCAACCCCAAGCATTGAGCCAAATGTGTTGTTGTCTTAGGCAAGTTCAACACAGGTTGTTTACAGTATTTGAACTGAATATTGGTTTAATCTAATATATTAGCGAAGAGGTGACACACATTAAATGGAAACAGAGACCAGACAACCAACCCCAAGAATTGAGCCAAATGTGTTGTTGTCTTAGGCAAGTTCAACACAGGTTGTTTACAGTATTTGAACTGAATCTTGGTTTAATTTAATATATTAGCGAAGAGGAGAGGAATTATTAACTTTGCTAATGGTTTTGTGTTCGTGAGTGAGGGAGAAAGTCATGTCAGGAGGAGAGGAATTATTAACTCTGCTAATGATTGTGTGTTGGTGAATGAGGCAGAGAATCACTGTCACTGGTACAAGGAAACCCTTCACTGTTTATTTTCTTTCCTTGCTTTTGGTTGTATGTCAATGGTGATCAATATCTAGTTTGCTATGCAGTATTGAATGATGTGGCAGGTGGATTATAGGTCATTGGATCTTAAAGCAATTAAGATCAGACGACCTATAATCCACCTGCTCCAACATTCAATATTGTTTAGCGGGCTGGATATTGGCTTCCCAACACAACAAATGTGGGATTCATTTTCATCAAACTTATTTTGTTGGATTACTAACAATTAGGTACACTAGGATTCACTGCTTGATTGATTAGTGGAATTTGTGTGAGTACACTCAGATTCACTAATTAATTGATTGATTGATTGGTCGAATTTGTGTGAAATCAAATTCTACAAATTAGCAAATGGTACAGTGGGAGACTCTACTAGGAAAGCAACAAATTTTAAATTGTTTTTCCAAATGTTAAATCATTTTAATTTTTTAATTTCCCCACCAATGTGTGAATATCTTCAACATCCTCCACAATTATTTTAAGGTTGGAACACCAATATTTCAAGCTTGAATTTCTCCTCTTTCCAGCTGACATAGTGTTTTGTCAATGAATTACTTATATGTTTGAAGTTTAAATTTCCTTTTTTTTCATAAGTTCTGTATTTAATACATCTTTGATTTGTAATTCTCAATTTATTTTGCAGGAAAATCCTTGTAATCACACTATGTTTCTGCAAACATTGTAATGACCTACTTTTCTCCGAATTTGCTTTTTTACCTTGTAATTTTTCAAATTCTGCAGTTGTTACTCTTGGATCAAATCTTGAATCACAACATGAAAAAAATAGTCAATGATTTCTTGTCCAGCCAGCATATAAGTCATTGATTCCTCACCATCCATACTTGAATCTTTTTTACTCTCAGCAGTCACCTCTAAAAGCTTTCCAAACTTATGAGTTTTTCCAAAAGTGCAGCATGTTTTAACACGATTTCTGACTAGTACTAGTGTTCATCTCTTGCATCTTCTAATTCTTCTCTGTTCGATGTTTATGCTGAATTCCTAACATCTGCTAGTGCTTCTTCTTCAAAGATCTCTCTGTGATCTTTGATCTCTGTGAAACATTTTCATGGTTTTCTTCTCATCCTCAAAGAGAGACCAACACCCATTAATTTTTCTCAACCTCACAAAGAGAACAACCCCACTTCTCTGAATTTTATTCCTGATAGGATTACTCGTTGAAGATTGATTATGTTTATCCTTCATTTTTGGGTTTAGAACCCAAAAATGCCCTTGCTCTTGTCCAATGCCATAGGTGAGGAGAGTATTAACATTCATTTTACTCTTGTCCAATTCCCTTGCTTTTCATTTTTTCTCTGCCATGGCCCGTATCAAAATATAATGATAAAAACCCAAATAGAAATCAGTGTTAAGTAATGGAGAAATCAGTGTTAAGTAATGGATTTCCACCTTATCCTGGATCTGAATCTGAAAGGTATGTCGAGTGTCGTACTTCTAAGTAAATTCAACCCTTCTTTGTTACTGTAATTTTTATTATCAACAACCCTGATCTCTGTTACTGTAATTTTTATTATTAACAAACCCTAATCATAGTTTAGAGCGAATATATAGAGAACAGTTATAAAAATATTTTATAATCTCCTTTCTCATTAATATTTGATTAGAGCGGATATATGGAGGGCAGTTATAAAATTATTTTATAATTTCCTTTCTCATTAATAGTTGAGAGTAATCGTTATAAGAGTGTTGTTATAAAAAAAATTATAATCTTTTATTAATAAAATACAATAGATAATTTAAATTTTTTTTATCTACAATAAAATAATGTTTTTATTATTAATAATAATAATTTATTATAGTTTAACATAGGTTAATTTTAAAAAAATTATCCACAATAAAATAATGTTTTTATTATTATAAATAATAATTTTTATATTTAAACATAGGATAATTTCAAAAAAATTATCTACCCTAAGATAATATTTTTATTATTATCAACAATAATGTTTTTATATAATTAATTTGATAGTTTTGTGTCGAATTCCAATCATTTGTTATGTGTAAAGTTTAAATGTGTAAAGTTAATAATATGATATAGATAATTTTCACATGCATAGTTATTATTATAATTATTATTAGGTTAAGGATATATTTTTTTTAAGATGGATATATTTGTTATTATTTTTTAAAGTTAATAATATAATAAAGATAATTTTAAGATGCATAATTATTATAAAGTTAAGGATATGTTTGAAGATGGATATATGAGTTATTAATGGGTAAAACAAAATTCATGTTTTCATCATAGAATAATTTTGTATAATGAAATTGTATATTTGAATTTTACAAAAAATGTCTAATTCAAAAAATGATTACTAGGTTAAGCTTTTTTTTCTTCTTAAGATTAGAGGTATCATTTTTACAATAATTTTTTTTATCAACATAACATTTATAATAGTTTGTTTGACTTAGGTAATCAAGGTCATAGTTTGTTATATAGAACTTCAAAGTAGAATGGTGTGAATTTGTTAATTGTTCTATTAATTGTTGGTTAATTTTTTTGTATAAAATCTGCACAATCAATATATTAAAATGAAAATGAAATAAATGGAATGGAATGGTTGCATGCACATGTTTTCACATTTTTTATTTATTTATTGGAGTTTATTATGTTAATTGTATTGTAGAGAGAGAAATAGAGTGAGGTGGATGCAACTCTTTTTTGTTAGAGGTATCTAATTGTCACCCTCGTCTCCAAGTAAATATAATATTATATTAATTGGAAGAGATTTTAAAATAATGATTATATTTAAAGTTGTTTTTTCTTTGTCTTACTTTATATATATTTTTTATGTTTTTTTTGCATATCATTTGCATTTGATTGAGGGCTCTATTTGTATCATGAGACACACCATCCTAGCCTCTCATCATAGCGTCAATCAGAGGTATAGATCTCATAATAATTGAAAGCCCAATGTATAAATCTCATAATAACAGAAAGATGATGTATAAAGTGCTTGAATAAAAATGCAATTATAAGGAGCCTATGATAATCCCAGTTATAACAAATATAAATAAGTTTATTTAACCATTATTACATCACAACTCTATTAATTAAAGTTTTTTTTTATAGAAATAATTTCAAAATACATAATTATTAGATTTTAGACAAATTAATAAACTAAAAAAAAGTTAATACTTTTTATATAAATTAGTATTATTAATAAGTTTATAAATAAGTAATGTAACTTTTCATATAAATTACTATCTCATTAAATTCAGTGTTTATGTATTAGCTTGACTTTTATGAAAAACATTGTGTTGGCACTTTTGAAACGTCCTAAAAATCAAGTTAAATCTAAACACTCTCTTATTTATTTTATAAATTGCTTAGACATTTATCTTTTTAAATTATTATTTAAAATTTAAAATTATTTAATTAAATGTAATTCATAAATTCAATTTAATCAATATTTTTTCAAGCTACAATTTAATCAATATTTTATTATTTAAATCTCAAATCTCTTATTTATTTTATAAATTGCTTAGAGATTTATCTTTTTAAATTATTATTTAAAATTAATTAATTAAATGCAATTCATAAATTCAATTTAATCAATATTTTTTCACGCTACAATTTAATCAATACTTTATTATTTAAATCTCAAATAATTTTAATTTTTAAAATTATTTTATATTATTACATATTTTAAAAATAAAATAAAAATATTTAATTAAAAAAATAATAACACAGATTTAAACACGGCTACATGGATTCCTAATACCTAATGATTATATGCCGCCATCTAATACATTTTTCTCTCTCCTAATATGGAAGTCGGTCCACGTGGAAATTAAAGTTTATTTTCTTACGTGGAAATTGACGTACAATTACTAGTTTCCATTTAGTCCGTCTTAAGTGGAAATTGATGTGCAACTACTAGTTGCCATTTTTAACGCTTTAATTCTCCGTTGGCGGTTTTTTTTGGAGAGATAACGTGTTATTGGGAGTTCCCTTCTGGGATGGAAACAATTGTTTTTATAATAATTTATTATACATTAATTAAAAATTATAATAATAATGTGATTGATTAATAATTGTGAGATAGAAATAGTTGTTTATAATAATTTATTACATCAATTAAAAATAAATTTTATGAAAATTATAATAATTTATAACTTTTTATTCAATCATTAATATATAAATCTATTATCAATCATTTCATATCTCTAATTCATATTAATTTCTAATATAATTTTAAATTTTTATAAAACTCTAAATCTATTATCAATAATTTCATATCTTTAATTCATATTAATTTCTAACATAATTTTAATTTTTTATAAAACTCTAATTTTTATGATTATGAATCCATAATCCTTAATACTTATAATTTTTTACTTTAATCTTTTATTATTAAAACTTGTGACATCTAACACTTAATACACATAACCTTCACCTTTAAACTCCATAATCCTTTTTTTTTATAATATTATAAATCTTGACTACTATAATCCCTTACACCTAACTCATAATTTTTAAATCTATTTAACTTTTATTACCGCCGACCACTGTCACTTTTTTTTTTTTTTGTAAGTGAGGGTAAGAGCCTGTATTACTAAAGGAGGGTTATGATACAAAAAAGGGGGACTCCCTGGTCTGCCAAAACAGAAACCAGACCAAAGGTTCCCAAGTTACGTTTTCTGAAATAAATGAGGGGTGTGACCGGACTGCCACCATGGGAAACCAACCCAGACCTATCATATCCAGTTTTTGAAAAGATAAGCACAACAAACATGAAAAAAAACAGAAGTTGAGATTGACATAAGACTAACCAGACTAACTTGACAATAGACTAACCAGACACTAGTCTAGGACAATGATGTGCTTCTTTCCTCCATCCGCCTGACCCTTGTTCTCCTCCTTCTGGGAGATCATGCGAGTCTTTTTTATATGTGTTGGCGCTCCATTTCCGTCGGCTGACGTGATGTCCATGTAATGGACGTAGCACATGTAGAGGTGGAATTGAGTAGCCAACTGCTCTATCTTGGCTTTCTGGTCCTTCTCGACCTCAACTAGCAGCTTGGTAATGGTTTCCAGATTGTTGAGGTGACTCAAGATTTCGTTCAGTAGTTTCTTGTGTTCCTTGTTGTCCTCTAGTCTGGAATCTTCCATTTCCGAGCTCACTTTGTCGATCATCATCTTTGTTTTCCACACCATATCCATCGTTTTGTGGTAGAGGGTTTCCTTGGGCTGCATGGCTCCCGGGTCAGTTACCCAGTCCGCTTCCTAAGTCAGAGCATCCCATGCTTTTCCCTTGCGTTTTTCTTTGATTTCCTTTTCTCCCTAGGTGATGGCCGCCTTTCCTTTCAGTGCAACCAGGGTATGAAAGGTGTCCTTCGTGTTTTTTTTCCGCCTGCTCCATCCTTGAAACCCATCGAGGACTATTCAGAGTTTCCTTCCCCAGGGGGTTTCTTTTGCTGTGTGTTTGCTTCATTCACACCATCCCGTTTGGCCTATGGCAACTCCTTTGTTGGATTCTCAACCTGTTCCCATCTACACAGGGGTTCCTCCTTTCCTTGCCCTTGTGTCTATGGTAGCTCCTTTAGTTGTGCTCTTCCTGTTTGCATCTATTTATGTTGTTTCTTCTCTTATTGAACTTTCCATGTTGCGGGCTCATCCTTCCAATCATGGTTTTCCTGTAGAGGTGAACCTTCCCATCCTTTTTCCCCGTCATGGTACGTATGATCATGACGACTCAACCGTTATCCCTGTACGAGCCCTTGCCCCTACTCACTTGATATCCTACTGTGCTACTCCCCATACCTGGTCTTTGGCATGGTGTATCACAATTGGTCTGTGTCAATCCCTCTTGCCTTATGTCATTCCTTTCCTGTTGTTTGTCGTCTATACTTTCCCACGGTCTTTGCCCACACTTCTTACTGTTGACATCACCTTGTTGTCATACCCTCACCTATTGTATAATCTGATCCTGCATTGTAATTGGTGGTCGAGTGTTGGGAAGTCATATCCTACCTGGGTCCTTCGTGCCTTCCGTTGGGCCTTTCGCTGCCCTCCTCGATGTGACCTTCCTTGCTTAAGCTATTGTCACAATTTTTTGTCGCTAGTTGGATACAGTCTATTCTGAATTGTCTATTCGGGATGTTGATCTAGGTAGTGTCTAGTTCTAGTCCTTCCTTGCTAACCCCCTTGTTGGCGATCCTATCCACTAGGCCATTCGCTGACCTATATACACAGCGCAACTCTACTGAGTTCATCGTTTGCAAATGATCCTGTATTTTATTAGGGAGTGTGCCAAGCGCCAGTGTCTCTGAACCTTGCTCACTCTGGTGCCATTTTGGAGTCTCTTCACCGTGTTGATAATCAAGGTGGAGTCACCTTCCACGATAGTGTTTGTCATCCTTTTGCGATTTAGAATTTTGAGACTCAGCTCCAAGGCTCCAAATTCTCTTGCATTGTTGGTTGAGTTTCCCATAATCCCAGCGTACAGCCGAATTATGTTACCACCACTATCTCTGATCACCCCTCCCATCCCTATCATTCCTAGGTTTCCTTTTGTCGCCCTGTCAAAATTCAACTTAAGGAACCCTGCCGGAGGGTGTGTCAAGTTGTGCTCTCCTATTTGGAGTTGCGGTGGCTGCCCTACCTGTGTGTTGTTGCACCCTTCTTTTAGGTGAAAATATTCCAAGATGCCGGAGTCCTGGCCTGTGAGTTGCGTTTTTTCAGTCTGGCAATTGCGGCTCTACACCGTTTCTCGTATTTGTGAGTTTATTGCTTCCTTGAGTTTCCCTTTCGGAAGGATTTCATTCCTGAAGACGTGTTGGTTCCTTTCTTTCCAAATTGCCCATATGATCATCCCCGACATGAGATTCCAACAAAGGTTCACCATTTCATTTTCGATGTAACTCTCATTCCAGTGGTTGAGGGTTGCGCTGATGTTACCTCGGGTCCTATTGGACTAGCGAAAGATTCCTACCGCCCAATCCCATATTTCTGCTATGTAATTACATTCATCGAGGAGGTGATTCGTTGTTTCTTCCTTAGCTTGACAGAGGTGGCATCATGATGGGCCTATGAATCCCCTTTTCCTTAGGATTTCCTAGTTTAGAATTTGGTTGTGAAGTACTAGACATTTGAACATTTTGATTTTTGGCCACTGGGGGCTGCCCCAAATCTTACACCACTGTTGCGCCAGATCTTCTTGGTCCTGGTCCGTGATGTAATTCCGAGCTTCTTTTAATTTGAATTCCCCACCATTTTTCCTGCCCCATCTTAGTTGGTCCTCTTCTTCTGAGACTACAATTTTTCTTTTCCCCAATTCCTCCTCCACTTCTTTCGTTATTGTTGTGATCCGATCTCTATTTTGTGGATTGAGTTTGTCCTAGATCCTCCATCTATTGTGATCATTTTCTTGTTTCCAGTAGTGATGGATTTTTATTTTTCCTTGCGCGGTCATTTCCTGTTGGAGTTCCTCGATGTCCAGATTTTCCATTATGGGTTCCTGTTACCACGCATCCTCCTAGAATCTGGATGTTTTACCATTCTTCACTTCCTAGAAGCTGTGTTTCTGGATCCAAGTTTTGTTGCGCCAGGCTAGATTCCAAATGCTTGATCTCTCCCTTGTGCCCATAAAACGAATTCGATCCTGGTTGTTGATTTCTGATGCATACTTGGCCTTCTAGAGGATTGCCCACGGTGATGATTTTTCTTTGACCCATCTCCACGAGAGTTTCTCCCCGTATGCTTCATTGGTTACTTGTGGGTCTTGTAACCCCAGGCCTCCTTTGCATTTTGGTTTTCAAACCTTCTCCCAGGCCACCAGGGCCCATTTTTTCTTATTTTCCGCTCCACGCCATAGGAATTCCCTTTGGATGGCTCTTATTTTTTGTAGTATTCCTTTGGGAGCAGGAAACACTGACATCATATAGGTCATAATTTCTTGTAGAACCGCTTTGGTCAGGATAAGTCTCCCCGCTAGGTTGAGGGATTTGTAAGTCCAGGTTTTTACCCTCTCCTATAGTTTGTTGATCACTCCTTCCTATGTTTCCATTTTGCATGCTTTTTCCATCAGGGGGATTCCCAAGTATTTCGTTGGGATTGTTTTTGTATTCAAACCCCAAAATGTTTGCCAAGTTTCTTTGAATTGTAAGGTTGGTATTGAAGAAATAGATCATGGATTTGGAGTGATTGATCTCCACTCCCGACGCTTCCCCAAACTCTTCTAAGATTATTTTATAATCTTTTGCTTCCTTGACCGTGGGTGTGCCATGGAGTAAGGTGTCATTAACGAACTGTTGGTGAGTGGAGGTAGGGAAATTTTTGAAAGGTTTGATGCTTGTTATTTCTCCTGCTGCAGTTGCGCTTTTTATGCTTCTACTGAGTCCTTCCATCATCAGAATGAAAAGGAAGGGTGATAGCGGGTCTCCTTATTTGATACCTCTTGAAGGCCAGAAGGGTTTGGTTGGGGCTCCATTGATTAAGAGCGAGTAACTTGTCGTTGAGACTAGGTTGACAATCCAGTTGATCCAGTGTTTTGTGAAGCCAAAGGCTTCCAGAGTTTTGGCCATATAGTACTAGCTAATTTTGTCATAAGACTTTGCTAGGTCAAGTTGGATTATCATCCCCCCTCTCCTATGGATTTTCAGTGTGTGTATCAGCTCATGGGCGTGGATGATGTTTTCCAAAATTTTTCTCCCTTTTTCTCCCTATGGAAGGATGTTGTAGTATAAATTTAATCCCTCCAGAATGATGGACTCTGACACCAAGAATCCGTCTATCCTTGTCACTACCTGATGTTGATTTATCTATTTATTGTTCCAGGTGAACTGGCCATTACTGGTTCTGATGTCCACCATCTCCACTGTGTCAATGAAAGCTAAAAATTATTCTGCATCTCTATCCAATATCCTTGTGCCTCCTTTTTTCTCCACAAGTGTCGTGATGATGTTGAATTCCCCTACCAGTATCCAGTCGAGGTTGTTGGAACGGGCTTTTAGGTTTTCTAGGTCTAGGAGCATTCTTCTCTTTTCCTCCAACATCTAGGGTCCATACACATTAGTGCATAGAATCACCTCTATGTTACCTATGATTTGCATGTTAACCGAAAGTGTGTGTCTGGTGGCTTCGGCTGGTAGTAGATTCATCACTTGTGGGTTCAACAAAGTGAGAATACCGCCTGCCATCTGTTTTCCTTCGACAACCAACATCTTGTACTTGCTCCATTTTTTTGTTGTTGATTGTTTCCATTTTGTCTATAATGAATTTTGTCTCTTCGATGAAACAGAGGTCTGGTTGTTCCTTCCTCGGTCTATTTTTATAGATTATTTTCTTTCGTGGGTTGTTTAGGCCTCTAATATTCCATGTTATAATATTCATTTAAACATGTGGGGGGAGTTGGGAAAGAGATTTTTTATCTTACCTGAGTTTATCAACAGAGCTCCTATTTCTTGTAGGGCTATGTTGTTTGATTTCCTGCCTTTCTTCCTTCTCATCTGCTTGGGTGAGAGTTGTGGTTATCCCTCGCCTGCTTTTATTCCTAGGTGTCCTATCTCCCCGTGCATGTGCTTGAGCCCTATTGATTTTTCTTCCTCCCTTAGGAGGAAGAGGTATTGAATACAATCTAGTTGCTCTGCTGGTACATTGTCTACTCCCTGCCTTTTCCATTGCTCCAGTATGTTCGGGAGATCTATTCCTTCCCTTTCCACAATATCTCTACGATCAGGATCTTTTGTACCTACCTTTCTTGGTGTCATTTCCACGTCTCTCTCTTCCTCCTGCATGGGGGTGTTGGCATCTCTGGTTTCTTTGTCCATAGGAGTTGCACTACCCCCCTGTTCCATCTTATTGCTTGGACTATTTGTGTTCTCATTTGTTGCTTGGTCCCTAGCTTCTTTAGCTTTTGCCTTTTCCTTTCCTCCTTCTTCCCCTTTGTTGGTCTTGTCCCACGCTTTTGTTCTAGTCCTGGATTCCATATTGCTTCATGTTGGGGCTTTACTTGGTTTGTTGTTTGTTTTGTTTATGTGGTTTTGCTTTATAAACCCATCCTCATCCTGTTGTATTTTGGTGTTTTCCGCTTCTTGTTTTTTATTGAGAGGACATTCTCTGATTAGGTTTCCATGTTCATGGAATCTCCTGCATATTAATGGGATCTACTCGTAGTCGATGCTTTTTGTTGTAATGACCCTAATTAAATAAATATTTAAAGACTATAAAGTAAAATTAATTAAAGAAAATAATTGTGATTAATTACGTAATACTCTAACTACAAATCACATTTAATGACCTGAGAAGTAAATTTAAAAGATCAATGAAAAATGTTAAAAAAATGGTTGCGTATGCAGAGAGGGAGCGTATGAATCCCGAGAAGATAAAACATTTAAGGAGGGAGAAGGGACAGGCACAGAGGGTGGTTGGAGGAGTAACTGCATGAGTCAGCAAAGGAGGAATAAGGGAAGGGGAAGGTTGATGGGAGAGCATGGGACGGAGGAGAGATTTTTCTGAGGACTTTTGGACTTGTTGTGAGCACAGAGTTTCGGACTGTGGCTTTGGATCAGTTGAGGCACCGAGTTGCTGGAGGTTTTGGGCATGGGGGCCAGGATATCCGTAGATATCTTGGAGCTAGGTAGTTTTCCTAGTTTGCAGGGAGGACAGTAGTTTTGGGCAGTTATTTTCCTGTTTGTGGCAGGGTTGATCTAGTAGGAGGAAGAAGGAAGGCAACAACAAGGCATAGAGGCAACAAAAATTAGCATCAGAACCAGGTACTTTGTTAAGTTATGTATTTATTTCTTTCTGCCATGAAATCAATATTTATTGATAAATCTAAGTTACTGAAGTTGCTGTTACAAAATCCATATTATGCTAGGAAGTTATTGTTTCAGTTTACTAAATAAAATGTTTATTAAACTTAATGATGTTTAGAATATTAGTTTGTTACATATGGTATCAGAGCATCTTACTTCGAAATCTGGGCCTAAGGGCCAAAACCCCGAGTGTTAACTCCAGCCACGCTTAAACTACAAACAAAACACGTTCAGTTTGACCCGATATGACTGATACAACATCCGAAAATATACTCAGGTAGTACCCCTAAGTTATCCAAGAAAATGACCTCATAGATATATCCCGACGGGAGTTCTGAGACGTTCATTCCGAGGACGCGTGGCAATCATCTAGCGCCATCGGTGAAAGCTCCACAAGAGGGCTTGATCGGGTATCGGGATATCGGGAGTCCCGGAAACATAGCAACAAGAGTTATGAAATCGCGAAACACAATTTCCCGATAAGCCAAGGGACAATGGGGCCCACAGAAGGGTCAACGGTGGACAGGTGGCATTGGATATCGGGATATCGCGAGTTTCGTGGACGATGTGTCCATGCACTACGAAATCGCGAACCCCGAAAGTCGACACAATTAACTTAACTCTTAAACCCTTGATTAAAAGAATTAATTAATGACCGATTAATTAATACCTAAACATATCGCGAAATCGGAGATCGGGGTTTCGTGATCCAATGTACGCCGATTTTCTGTTACGGGAAATCCCGAATCCCAATTTCATTAACCTTCAAAATCGCGAAAAGTTAAAATTTTAACCATTCGTTGACCCAGGGTAAATGCAAAAAGGCATCGCAAATTTTGAATTGAAGAAATTTTGCCCGTGGAGGACCGAAACCCCGATGGGGAAACCATAAGGCAATGGTCACATAGGTGCAGGTCACATGGACCTCGGTGTAGCCGAAGGGCTAACATGCAAGGAAGAGGCGCATTGGGTATCGGGATATCGAGAATCTCGTAGGCACGGGATTCATGCAAATCGATAGTGCGATATCTGAAATCCCGATAAGGGATAAGACTGTGGTCACAGGGAAAGGTCGTGTGAATCACGAGCATAGTTTAAGGGCTAAGGCGCTAGGAGCATATCGGGGATCGGAAAATCGCGAGTCCTAAGGACTTGTGAGGTTCGGCATTTGGAACCCCGAAACTCCGACGAAGGAGAGGGTCGAGGTCACATGGAACGACGGTCATATGAGGGGGATGTCTAGCCTGGAGGGCTAGCACATAAATTTCCATATCGGAGAATCGGTAATCGGGAGTCTGTGAGGACAGAGGTTCATGACAGCGAAAGTTGCGAAACCCTGAATCTCGACAAGGAATAGGACTACGGTCACATAGGACAGGGTCACATGGACCAAAGCATAGCCTAGCGGAGGGCTAAATCTAGAAGGGAGCGCATCTCCATATCAGAGATCGAGAGTCCGTGAGGACAGGAAGCTCTTGGTATCGGGCATAAGGAAACCCCGAGACCCAAAATTTAAGTGGGGAATTTCACAGTTAGGAGCAAGGGCCGTGAGCAATACGGAAGGCAATGTAGGCGCAACTAACTACATGCATATGCACAGACAAATAAATTTATAAAGATAAATGAAATAAATTGAAAGCAAAATACCCAAAATCCGTATAGGGCTGGAATTACAAGCAAATCATTTTGTTTCAAAAGAAGAAATCACCATTCATTACCACCGTGTAAGCAAGGTTTATACAATTTTTGATACGAATAACCCTGCGTTCTTCATGAAGGTACTGAAACTGTGCACAACATGCAGATTGAATCATACCTCTTACTATAGCTGAGGGCGAGCTCCACAAAATGTACAGACAAGGGAGTGGTTCCCAACAATTCAAGGAGACTGGACTCTAGGTCCTGGATCTTATCAGGGGCCATATCAATATACTTTGTTTCTGCAAAACGAACTGGTAA
>JZKD02S0494621.1:240197-256722 GCA_000966675.3 Picea glauca
TAGATAATTTTTTTTGAAATTATCCATTCTCTTTTATTTATTATAAAAAAATTATAATTTTTTTTATAACAACACTCTTATAACTATTACTCAACTATTAATGAAAAAGGAGATTATAAAATAATTTTATAACTGCCCTCCATATATCCGCTCTAATCAAATATTAATGAGAAAAGGAGATTATAAAATAATTTTATAACTGCCCTCCATATATCCGCTCTAAACTATGATCAGGGTTTGTTAATAATAAAAATCACAGTAACAAAGATCAGTGTTGATAATAAAAATTACAGTAACAAAGAAGGGTTGAATTTACTTAGAAGTACGATACTCGACATACCTTTCAGATCCAGTATAAGGTGGAAATCCATTGCTTAACACTGATTTCTATTTGGGTTTTTATCATTATATTTTGATACAAGCCATGGCAGAGAAAAAAAGAAAAGCAAGGGCATTGGACAAGCGTAATATGGCATTGGACAAGAGCAAGGGCATCTTTGGGTTCGAAACCCAAAAATGAAGGATAAACATAATCAATTTTCAACGAGTAATCCTATCAGGAATAAACTTGAGAGAAGTGGGGTTGTTCTCTTTGTGAGGTTGAGAACAATTGGTGTTGTTCTCTCCTTGAGAATGAGAACAAAACCATGAAAATGTTTCACATAGGTCAAAGATCACAGAGAGATATTTGAGGAAGAAGCACTAGCAGATGTTAGGAATTCAGTGTAAACATCAAATAGAGAAGAATTAGAAGATGCAAGAGATGAACACTAGTACTGAGTCAGAAATCGTGTTAAAACATGCTGCACTTTTGGAAAAACTCATAAGTTTGGAAAGCTTTTAGAGGTGACTGCTTAGAGTAAAAAAGATTCAAGTATGGATGGTGAGGAATCAATGACTTATATGCTGGTTGGGCAAGAAAGCTCTGATTATTTTTTTTCATGTTGTGATCCAAGATTTCAAGAGTAACAACTGCAGAATTTGAAAAATTACAAGGTGAAAAAGCAAATCCAGAGAAAAGTAGGTCATTACAATGTTTGCAGAAACATAGTGTCATTACAAGGACAAAATAAATTGAGAATTACAAATCAAAGATGTATTAAATACAAAACTTGATGAAAAAAAAAGGAAATTTAAACTTCAAACATAATTGACAAAACACTATATAAGTAATTCATTGACAAAACACTATGTCAGCTGGAAAGAGGAGAAATTCAAGCTGTAAATATTGGTGTTCCAACCTTAAAACAATTGTGGAGGATGTTGAAGATATTCACACATTGGTGGGGAAATTAAAAAATTAAAATGATTTAACATTTGGAACAACAATTTAAAATGTGTTGATTTTCTCATAGAGTCTCCCATTGTACCATTTGCTAATTTGTAGAATTTGATTTCACACAAATTCGACCAATCAATCAATCAATTAATTAGTGAATCTGAGTGTACTCACACAAATTCCACTAATCAATCAATCAGTGAATCCTAGTGTACCAAATTGTTAGTAATCCAACAAAATAAGTTTGATGAAAATGAAGCCCACATTTGTTGTGTTGGCAAGCCAATATCCAACCTACTAAACAATATTGAATGGTGGAGTAGGTGGATTATAGGCCGTCTGATCTTAATTGCTTTAAGATCCAATTACCTATAATCCACCTGCCACAACATTCAATACTGTATAGCAGACTGGATATTGCTCACCATTGACATACAACCAAAAGCAAGAAAAGGACATAAACAGTGAAGGGTTTCCCTGTACCAGTGTCAGTGATTCTCTCCCTCACTCACCAACACATAATCATGAGGAGAGTTAATAATTCCTCTCCTCCTAACATGACTTGCTCCCTCACTCACGAACACACAACCATTAGCAGAGTTAATAATTCGTCTCCTCTTCCCTAATATATTAGATTAAACCAAGATTCAGTTCAAATACTGTAAACAGCCTGTGTTAAACTTGCCTAAGACAACAACACATTTGACTCAATGCTTGGGGTTGGTTGTCTGGTATCTGTTTCCATTTAATGTGTGTCAAGAGATTGATACAACTATTACCAACCAATGTGTCATTGCAAGCCAACGATTTAGGATATTTTTGTTGTTTATAACTTAATATGGCAATGCTGATTTGTTTATAACTTTATATGGTCCATGCTTATGAACATTGAGCACATCTTGCAGTATATTCCAAATAAGTGATGTGTGGCCAAGAAGCCTCTTAGCTGAAAAAGAGATACCGTGGACCACCGAGTGTTAGCGAGTTGTAATTTTCTCATTTATTATCATAGTTTTAATCATGTAATTACCATACAAGTCACATAAAATATGGCATTTTCTATAGACTCAAATGATTTTGGCCGCAAGTACGAACTCTTCTACCTCCAGGAATGCCAATTTCAATGAAATTGTTGGTCATACTATGCCAATGCCATCACTTGTCTACCTCCAACCTCCAGGAATGCCAATCTCTATGGAAATTGTTGGTTATGCCTTGCAGAGTGACCCTGTAATAGAAATTGAGATCATAAGAAAAACTTCTGAATTCATTAATTCTTTTGGGATTGTAATATATGTGTGTGACCGCTTAGAATTAGGGTGAATTAGGGTTGTTTGAGATCTATTGCATGTTCGAAGAGGTGGAAACCACTCACAAGATTGTACTCACATAATCTTAGGATCGGCTTTTGTCAATGAATAGAGATTATGGGGTTGAATTTATGGAATTGGATGGACTGTTCAGAGATTTTATAGCTGTAAAATCTATTGTATCCAAACTGCTAATGGGAAATCTCCGACTTGGAAGTACAACACTGGGCATGCCTTTCAAAGCCAACTCAGGATAAGGTGGAACTCCATTATCTGATATTGATTTCTATTTGGTTTTTATTATTATATTTTGATACGGGCTACGCTGGAAACAGAGGAAAAGCGAGAGCATTGGCCAAGAATTTAATATGGATGTTATATGGAAGTACATAATAAATACCCTGTCCAGTTATGAGGTCTGAGGTTCGAAACCCAAAAGAGGAGGACGATCATAATCAGCCTTCAACGATGAGTAATCCTAAGAGTAGTGGGGTTTTGAAGAACTAGGTTGGAACATGGACACTGGTTTCCTGTATTGACATGTACAGCCACATCAGATGGCGACATGGCTTCAAGAATTACCTCACGGTCTATGATCTATGACTTTGCAGTGTTCGAGTCTTCCTATATTAGCTTTACTCGGTTTCTTCAAGGAGGATTAAAAATGGGTGAATCATATTATTCTGAATATCAAGAGGTCCAATTTCAGCCCAGTCATTCTAATGCCAATTCCCAAGTGCTATTCAACTTCCTCCATTTATTGCAGAAGCCCAAGTGGGTGGTCGATTTGGGTACCATCGTGGAGTTCTTCCTCTCTACAAAACATAAACTAAAGAGAGAGTTCACTGTAGGGAAAAAATATAGCCTGGGAATGGGACGAGAACAAAAGGGGATTATGCCTCTTTAAGTAATTCTTCAGGTAATCTACCCGATGAGGTCTCGGAAACAACATTATGTCGTTGTTGCGCCTGTTTTTTCTTCCCAGAATAGATATACCCCAAAAGGAATACAAGAGCATAATTGTCTCTGGTAGCATTGGTTTTACATTTTCTGGGAATGCATTGTGACACAGATGGGAATATTTCCTTTTCTTTTATGACGCTCCAAGACGACTTTCAAAATGATGCTTACACAGCTAGATACACAAGTCATTTTCTTTTAATTCCACTCGTTATAATTATAGGTGCAATGATGGATCGACAGATAGACTAACAAACACACATAAATAAATAAAGACAGATATAAATAAATAAAGGCAAATAGAGAGAGGGGGCTTTCTTTAGTTTCTGATAAACAAGATTCTGCTGGGTTTGGAGTTCATGGAGGACTAGGTTGCCATCTGAGATTAACTAAAAAAAAATAGAAAACCTTAATTTACTGGGTGTTGATGAAGAAGGACGTGAGTTTTCTATTTAGACAAACAAGAAAACCTAATCCGATATTTTTTTTTGATGGATACTTCATAATGACAAACATAAAATACGATGATCTGATTTGATCTTGTTTCTTTCAGCTGCTAACGCATCCTAATCTTCTGGAACCACAGGCATTACAAAGAGACTGCCAGGATCAAAATCCTAACGTTAGTCCATGAAAATTCACGAGGAGATTAATAAGCAAATTGTATAACAAAAAAATATAAGTAAATTAACCTTTGGTCTGTCTATTTTGTTCTTCCCCAGTCCTGTCAGCTGTTCTGTTCAGAGTACCATTGTGCACATCTGAATTAAAAGGCTAATCGCTGGGCCGACACCTAGATTGAGAAGGATTCCAAGGCAGTTTTCAGCTGAGCTACTTCATTTTCTTTTCTAATTTTGTTTCTTCTTTAGTTTTTCATCCCAGGATACCCATTTCCATTTCCAAATAGCAAGCACCACAATATCATACAGAAAGCTACACAAACAACCATACCACAAAATAAAAAATAAAAACAGATTTGCCAACAAACCAATAAAAAAGTAAAATGGCATGGCCATGCTTTAACAGAAGCCAAATAAAATATTAAAAGACAACGAGAGAAATGGATTCTGAAAATGGAGTTAGCCACAACAGGGATAAGGAGCAACAATATATGGCCGAATATCAGCCAGAAAAATGGATTTTAAAAATGCAGTTGAGCCACAACAGGACAAGGAGCAACGATCTATGGCCAAATAGAAAAAAATGAATCTATGAACTCATTTTCTTTCACCACCTGCAACTCCTCGCCCTTTTTATATTGTATATGTGTCACTTTCTCTTCCCCACCTTTTGCTTTTTTTTCATTTTCTCTCCAACGATATCGGCCCTTTTCTTCAACGGCTACATCTACCTACGTACATCTGGATGTCTATCGTGTGGTATCTTTAAACGGTAATAAATCTTAATATCTTCTTTATATCGTGTGCTATCTTTAAACGGTAATAAATATTAATATCTTCTTTAAATCATGTTTGAATGGCCATAAAAGGTTTGGGAGGCACGTTAATGTGGTCATAAAAGGCAATAAATATTAATATCTTCTTTAAATCATGTTTGAATGGCCATAAAAGGTTTGGGAGGCACGTTAATGTGGTCATAAAAGGCAGGAGGGAGGCATGCGAATGGAATGAGTTTTAACTTTTCTATTATGTTTTAATAATCATAAAAGTGTTAATAATGAGATTTTTTTTAATGATATAATGACTAGAGTGAGTGATGAGAGAAATTTAGGAGAAATTTAGATATAGTTTAATAATCATAAAATTGTTACTAATGAGATATTTTTTAATATAATGAATTGAGAGGAATTTCGGAGGAATTTAGATTTGGTTTAGTAGTTTTATTTTTGGAAAAGTTTAAAATGTGATTTAATGGTTTTAATTTTGTGAAAAATTTAAAGTGTGATTTAGTAGTTGAGATATAAAATTATGAGATTTAAACTTCTTAAATTTTTGTATATAGATTTGGGGAAGATGTGTAATCTCTAAAAGTTGATTTTTTTTTCAAAAATATAAACATTATTTGCTTGTATATCATCTTTTTGTTTGATTAATTTTTAAATACCTTTTAAAATTTACAATATGTACACTTAACAAAAGTATAATACAAATAAATGTCAACATCATTTCATTAATAAACTTAATAGATCTCTAGGTTACAATCCAAATAGATGTACACATCACCCTTTTTTTAATTAGTTCATAATATTTTTTTGCTTATATATCATAGTGTTAATGCTCAGGTCCAATAAACTAATTCGAATCTAGTGTGAGATGATAAATGATAGTTACAAAGTAACTTATAAAGTTTAAAGTGACTTAAATTCTAAACTTTGATTTTTTCAATGTTTTGGTCCACAACATCACATGTTAAATATGGTTCTCATCCTCAACCCCTCCCCATGAGATTTGAGATTTGAACCATTGACCTAATGGGGACTAAACCCCACAAAAACCAACTCATCTACATCTCATGAATTATATAAAGGAATAACTTATATAAACTTACAATTGATCATATATTATAATATTTTCATAATGGAAGATTGTGTTCCTTTATCATTGTTAGGGTTGTTATATTGTAAATGTCCTATTGGTGTGGATATTTCAATTTTAAAAATTGTAAGCACCATAGGTAAATATTTTAGGTATATGTTTTTTGCATTTTGAGAATTGGTGACTTTTAACACTTTTCATAGTTACCATTTAATAGATGTTTAAATGAATATATTGTTAGTTATTTTGAAAATGTATCTTAAAATGTTTGCGTTTTTTTATATAAAGAGATTGAAAATAAATAAATATATTTAATTTAGGCAATTTTATGATGGTTAGTAAAATTTTGGTTAGAAATAAGTTTTCTTAATGCTATTAGTTGTTGAAGAACTATTTTTCTAATCCTTCACATATATTAATTGTATAATTTGTGAAGGAATTCATGAATTAACATATACTTCATAAATGCAATTATAACCTAAGGAACTATGGGTAGTGGTACAACATAGGATTGATACTTAAAATTAGTTTTAAATTACTCCACCTTGAATGGAGGTGGGAGGTTTACCAATTAAACAAGTAAGTGTTCCTTGTATTTGGATGAATACGATATGAATTAGAAAATGTTACATGGATGTCAAATAGATCTCAATCATGGGATAATAATGTCTTTGTCAACTTGGCCTTCTGAGGAGAACTAATCACTTAATTATATGCATATATACTTCATTATTAACCCCATATTTAACACTTAGTTGATAATATCAATCGCATCTTGGTTCTTTCTATTTGTTTATAATGCTAAGGCACATGCTAGGAAGGTTGATCATTGGGATTGGGATGGGTGTTGAGTGTGTGTTAGGGACCTAACCTCCCTAACCCCTCATGTAGGTAGAATACTATGCTTTCTATGTAATAGAGGTTGACATTAGTTAATAAGGCCTATTTAATAAATTTGAACAAGTCAATGTAAGAAGACCTAATAGAAGCTTCGGCTTCTAGAAAGATCTTCATCTAGAATGTTCTTTAGAAGATAGAATTAGTATAAATAAGAGTAGGAGACATGAGAAACTTTGTCTTGAGAATTGTTGCAATAGAGCATTGCTCTGTTGGAGGTTTCCCCCTTGAAGAGGCAAGCAGACATTGCTTTCTGTCAATAAAGGTATTATTCTTGGTGTTACTATTCTCAATATTTTGTTGTTCCATTCTTATTTTGCTAAATATTTCTATTTATGCATATTACATTACATTTGGTACCTTACAAGTGGTATCAAAGGAATTTCCTTAGCAGAATCTATGGGATTTTTTTTTCCAGGGTAGAGACTTGTACTATCAACATCTTTAAAGCACAAATCGATATGTCGTTCAATAGGTAAAACTGCAGTGGGGAAGACTACATGTAGGAAATCAATACAGTTTCACAAGGTTGTCTAGAAACACATGTTTCACCTTGATGGAAACCTTTGTAACCCATGTTGGTACCCCTCGAGTAGTATCACATCAGACATAATATGTACACGACCATCACTCCCATGTACCAATAGGTATATTGGGATCCCCCTAGGTTTTCTAAAAATGACCCTAGAAACAAACAAGGAACATATGTGATCTATTGTCGCGCAAACTTGGGATCCCCCTATAGTGACATCAAGAACAAAAATTTGGAAAATGAACTGATCTAGGGCTCCCAATATACCTGTTGGTATGTGGGAGTGATGGATCATATAATACCTATTGTTGTGCAACCTTGCCTCCTACATTCTGGTTGTGAAATTCCTACAAAAATTTTCCTGTTAACAATTTGGGTCATTCACCATTGTAGTATTCTTCAGGTTGGAGTATAACTCTACATTATTTAAAAAAGAAGAAGAGTATAGTGGTCCCTCCAACTACCTGTTGGCAACAATACATTGTTTTTGATTTTGTACACGATTGAAAGAATTTTCATTTTTTTGTAGCTACCATCAACCCGTTTCTAAACACTTTTCTTAGTTTATTATGACTGATTGGGTTAAAGCCTACTTCATTAAGTTTTACTATTTCGATTTTCGATTGTTTTATCTTTAGTTCATGACTGCAAGCATGAATTAAACATAAAACTTGTCTTGTTGTTTTAATAATTTTCTGCCTTAGATATATCATTCAACAAACCATTCATATGAAATTGAAATACAAATATTATAAAATGGTTGTTAGACCCATTTTTTTGTGTTAATACAATTATTGTTTCAATGGTTTGATAGATTTCGATTTGTGAAGAGCCTTTGATAATTTTGGTAGTCCTATCATGAATTCAATGATCGTACCAACAGTCATACAAATGAATACAGACCTCCTGTACTCGCATCCTCACCTCACCTTGCTTTCTTAACATATTAATGAGCCTTTAATTACATGCATAGGGTTCCAATACTCTGTACATTTGGATCTCATCACAAGGGATGGTAAGGATTACAATCAAACCCCTAGTTTTCACTCCCACTATTTGAGCGATGATAACACACAGTCTATGCTATTTTTATGTCTTCACTCTCCACTCAGACTTGTTCCTGCTGCTCCCACAAACTGAACCTAAAACTATCCAGAGGATTTCCTGTTGCATTCTGGTTACATTTGTCATGACGCCTGTCATTCGCTTGGAGCCGAATGGATGTCAGGATTTACTTTCTCACGACGATGCGATTGAGGACCTAAAAAGACAGGGCTGGGATGTTTTCTTTAGGAAATTTGAGGGTTATAATATTCAAGTGGCTAAATATTTCGTGCAAACCTTCGATGGATGCAGAGCTAAAATTGGGGACACACAGTTAGAGTTGACCGAGGAGTTTGTGAACAAAGCAATAAGGCTTCCATCGAAGGGTCAAAAATGGTTCAAAAATGCCTGAATTGAAGGAGTCCCATGGAGTCTGTTTATGACATCCTGAAAGATCAATTTTTGTGAAAAAGGTATCCCTATCTCCCTGGTGAAACCTATGTGGCGTGGTTTACTGTTAATTCTCAAACAATTTGTGACATGTGAGGGTCGATACAGATTGGTCTTCCTCTACCACATTCGTTTACTGATGCATTTCATTTGTTTCGATTTAGATATGCCATTTTATTTGTTGAGAAGTCTCTATAAAGTGTCCAAAAGATATAAACGACAAGGTGTTGATTCAAGCTTGTTCCATCACTGGTTAGTTAAAATATTTTTGATACATCACCTGCAGACCGTAGGTGAGTGTTGGGAGGATTTTTTGATAAGGAATGGTTTTTCCCAGACTGTTCCTACCACAAACCCTAACTTAGACTAGCCACAGATTGAAAACCAATTTGGTATTTCAATCAATGGACCAGACTTTGCCAACAGAAACCCTCTACACGTAGGGATGTCAAAGAAGTCTTCACATACAAAATTTCCTGAGCAAGAGACTATTGAATTAAAGGAAAATAACCCCCTTGCACATGTGAACGATGTTGGTGTTAAAATTGATTTTAAGAAACGTTGTAGAGAAAGGAATCAACAGTGCACAGAGTTAAATTTCAAGGGTAAGAATATCGATTGCTTAATCTCAAGGAAACTAAGGAACATAAAGGATCCTTATCTAAGCTTGATCGATGACGTCTCAGATCCAAAGATAGAAGACTTTCTAGTTCGGGAAGATCTAGAATTGCAGGGTTCCAGGAAGGAAATTACCGATCCTACTAAACCATATGATTTTGTGTCAAATTTTCCACCATGCCTTAAAGGCAAAGAAGGGTTCTCCGATATTAGTCATAATCTGAAGCAAACAATAGATAAGACTAATGCACCTGTGGTCGACTGTGTGCTTCATCGACATACCACCTCCCCTGTTCACTGTGATGGTTGTTTCGAATGGCTTGAACAGTATTATATCGACATCCCTCTCCTATAGACCAGAATGAAAACCCTCACTACTCATAATTTCATGTTGAAGCAAGAAATACTTGATCTCAAAGCAAATGCATACAAGGAGACCAAATGCATCAAGAAATCCATAAATATAGTTATAAAAGATGCGACCAGTGTCAAGGCAGTAATAAATTCTGAACTTTCTGACCCTTCTTTAGTTAACTGTTAATGGTAAAATGATTTTATTATCCTTCCATTTGATTCCTGTTATCTAATTCAGAATAAATCAATTTGAAGTTTGATTTGATTTACTAAAATCTAGACTGGCTACAGAATCTTTGATTCTGTAGCCAAGTCTCTTTTCTTAAAAAAATTAGTAATTAGTTATGATTAATTGTTTTTATAATTTATTAAATTTTTTATTTTTTTTTAGGAAATTGGAGATGCTATTGCTAATTACTGGGAGGAGATATCTTTCAATTATACGCAAGTGTTTAGCAATTTCTTTTTTTCATGTTTTATAGAAACTTTGATATATTTTTTAGTAAACCACTTTGTTATAAGTGATTCCCAATCCACTATTTTTGTAATACTACTTGATTTTAGGAGATCCATCTCTATCCTATGAGATATGAGTATGTGATCCCAGGTTACTTTAAATACTGCTCACTTTGTTAGTAAGAGGATCATCTTGGCTTGGAACAGATTATGGACATGTAATTTTTAGAAATGAATGGACAAGTTGTCTACACTTTGGCTTTAGACCAATGTGACATTGTTTCATTTATGCTTTGTCTCTTATATTTTGGAATATTAATATGTTACATAGCTTTAGCCTCAATGACATATAATGTTCCATCTTATGTAGTTCTTTAAAATTTTGTCTATGATTTGTTGTTTCATATATTATGTATGTGATCATTAGTTCAACTTTTAATATCATGATTTATGCTTGATGATCAGTTGATATATCCAATGAATGTTTCACATTGAAGTTTATTTTAATGTAATAATTCATAATCAAAAGGTCATTGGATTTACATTATTGTTTCTCTGCTCTTATACCCTAGTTGTCAATAAACACCTTGAGTTTATTCAAGATATGTTAGTACAAGTCTGTTGCAGATTTTTCTCATAGGCGAGATAGTTGGAGGTTTGGATCACACAGAGACATTTCACATAGTATGAAACTAATCTCAAGTTAGCTTTCTTTGCATTTAATTTTTGTTACTAGCTTGTTTATTAGCGAAACAAGATAGTTTGAAGTGGCTATGACCATTTCTCTATCCTTGTTTCAAATAATGTTTTATTAGTATTTTATTTAAGTTCTTAGATCTTAGATTTTAAAACAGAAAATATAAAAATATGTGCTTTCTATATCTACTTTCGAAAACAATTACCAAACATTGATTTTGCAAGGCATTCACCCAAGAACTTGCAATTTGTAAATACTTTGTTTATAATCACATATTTATGTTTCTTTAAATACTTGTAAATAAGTAGATTAAAGTATATAGTATTATAGTTTTAGCCTTACAATAGTTTTTTTATTTTCTTTGTTTTAGGATTCTAGTTAGCCAACGAAGCCATTAAACCCGTCAGAATAGATTACACCAAACAACTTGGGTTAATTAGACAACCCCAATCGTGATCTATTCTTCCAGTTGATGGTGTGTCATTTATGCCTGTCAACACTACCTTATTCAGGACCTGCCCCATTGGATTCCTCTCTTCACCTTGATCTTCATGGATACCTATCACTTTCCAAAACTTTTCTCTGTGGTCTCACCCATCCTTCCCGAAACCCTTATTTTCCACCTATCCCATTTGATTCATCTCTTTTTCCCATCTTCCATGATACCCCTCACTTGTAATTTTTTTTAGTGCGAACCTGCCTGCCCATTTTTGCCTCTCCCTAAATGGAAACCACCTACGCCCAAGAAATTAGTACCTTGATTACCGAAAACATCCAGAACAAGGAAGACATAAATAATTTCAATTCCAACATTAACAAGGTCAATTCCTCTATTCAGATCCTCCAGGACCAATGTGCCAAGATAAAAGATATCAAAGACACACTCGACCAATTGATGGGTCGCTCCATGAACCCTACCTCTTCTTAATAACCTTCCTATCATGAAGGCACTGACACTTCCCATTTCCAAGGTCCTCATTCCACCCACCTTCCTCGATACCTACGCCTTCCCAGAATTGAGGCGAACAAATATGATGGTTCATATTCCACAGGCTCGGTCACTCAAATGGAACATTTATTCTCTTTGCATAGAATTACTGATGATTTAGTAAACTTCCTTATGGTATCCTCCATCTGGATTTGGAACATTGGCAATGGTGTAAATGGCATAGAAAGGAACATGAAGGATATATTGCTTGGACAAAATTTGTAGTAGGTATTTATGACCACTTAGACTCCGACACCCTCCATTTAGGATGTTTGACAAAGTTGAAGAAGTCTTGGATAGTGAAAGACTTTATCGCCTCCTTTGAGCACTTGGATTTCATAATGGAGGGCATGTCAGATGCCTTCTTCTAGGAATGCTTTATTAGTGGCCTAAAAGATGAAATGTGTGCCCATGATCTAATGGAACAACCCCATACTTGGTTGGAAGCTACTCATCGAGCCAAGGAAGCACAACAGATTGTCTCCTCCTAGACCAAAAAAACATCATTTCTTCCTTTCCCTAAGCCCACCAATCCCACCCCTCCTGTAACTCCCCTCAAGATCTATAAATTAACTCAAGTAGAAATGGTTGAACACCAAATCAAGGGTCTTTTCTATATAATTGGTATGAAAAATATTTTCCAGGGAACAAGTGTAAGGAACATAAGATTTTTATGGCCATGTTTGAGGATCTTTCTGAAGAAGAGGCAAGATTTTTCCCTATGGATGAGCTACCACCACCAGTTGATCTAACTCCACCCTCTGATCGAACAAAAGTTGAACTGATGATTTCACTAAATGCCGTGGAGGTGATAAGGGTAGTGGAACTATAAATGTAAGGGATTATAAGTGCTCTGGATTACTAATTAAGGGTCATAAAGGGGTTTAATTTTAAGGTTTATAACATCTTATAATTCTTATATTTGAAGAGATATAAGGGAATTTGTTACATGGTTAAATATTGTATCTTATAGGTTATGTTGGAGTTACTTCACACACACCTAGGATTTCTTTTTCCTAAGGTTTTTCCTTTTTTATTAGTCATAATTAGTCATTATCCAGTCTCCTATATTTTAAGAGAGAATATTCCACCTGGAGAATTGATGCAACACCCCCTATCTTAGCAGGTTCTGCTTGACCTCCCGGTCTAAGGATCATTATTAATATCCCCTTTGAGTCTGATTGACTCTTTGATTCCCTGCAGGAATATTCAACACACAAGTGTTTCCACAGTTCCTTATACGAAAACCTTGCATGTGCGAACTAGCATTAGGCACGAGACTTCCTCTACACGACCACGACGTTTTGACTTGGTCCATGCTAAAATGTGTTTTCACAAATCACGACTTCGGGGATGTTGGTATGATAAAAACCCAACACTCCAACCTCCAAACCCCGAAACCCCGAAAAGGGCTAACGGTTCTTTAGCTCCTCCCTTATGGCATCCACCATATGAATTTCGGTCAAGTCCTGGGGTCCACTCTCGAGCGCTTCGAAATTTCACGACTCGGGAGTTTACAACACAACACTCCTTGGTTTCCCCCAAGTTTGAACTCACGACTTCTTTGTTGTAGATCGATGGTCCAGATCGTCCTACGATCTAACGATCCAGATCCTTTCGAGATTTTCGTGAACCAGAATTTCACAACTCTTGACTTCTTGTCACGATGTTCTCCACACTCCCAAATTCTGAAATGTCGAAATTAGAAGTGCTAGATCAACGGATCCTGTTGATCCAGATATGTCGACCACTACTCCTCCTGAGCTTGTGAGTGATTAAAGACACTCAACCTTAACCCTTCCATGGATTTGCAAGGTCCAATGACCCACGAAACTTCGGTGATTCTCTCTCTGTCAATTTCAATCGTCTGTTCAGACTTCTTAAAGACTTCTGCCCAAAGACTTGGCGTCCTTTCCTCCTGAACTTAACTTTCTGTGAGGCGACTCTAGACCTTGTCTTTCCTTTGAACTCCTTCTAAATCTCTATCCTTCTTGAGATTTGTTCTGTAGAAAACTCAAGGGTTTTAAAGGATCCTTGCACGCACTCCTTGTGGCAATCACAATAATCTCAGGTTATTTCACACTTTCAACTCTGTGCATTCATTGCAACAACATTTTTTCAACCTTCCTCCTTGGTTGGATGAATCTAAAACTTCAGCTAGCCTGCGCACAACTTGCACAACTCTGTGCTATACCTATACTTTTCTGGTATGAGGACAATGGTATCTCTCCTGAACGTCTCTTTCTGAGATGAAACTCAGAATCCCGTCAACGCACTCTTTGTGGACCTTCACTGCACTCCTTGCAGAAATTCTTAGGAAGAGAAACAATTGAAACTCATACTTCCTCTCTCACAGACTTCATGCATTCAATATGAAATCAAGAAAAACATACACATAGCATTGAAACAAAATGCATAGCATAGAATATGAACCAACTGTAAACATACCATTCAATAGATGCAAACAGTGACCATGATACACCATGAAATGGAATCAAAGCATTCTTATATTAATTCCAGTGTCTCTGTACATGGATTCAATATCAACAACTACCTGCTTATACCACTTCTTACAATCTCAGTTCTTCTCTGCTCTCTTTCTTTTCAACTTACAATTACAATGAGAATAATCCTACCATACAATACATGCGAGGGAGCTTTCTAGAGTTTTCCCTCCTACAACTCTAGCTATCAATCAAAATTAAAAACTATCTACTTTACATTCATTACAATTAAATGCCTCCATATCTGATAGATGAGAGAAATGCTCAAGATCTGTTTTACAATCTTCAAAACATATATGTGAATACATCCTCCTAGCTATAACATTAATGATCCATCTTTTGAAATTCAAAATGTCTTCAAAATGTGCAATGGTGCATTTCTAGCCGTCCTTCGCTTTTGTGCTTGCTTTGTTGGCTTGCTTACAATGCTCTTGCATCATACTCCCTTGGCTGGAAAATTCATGAACTCCTGCTCGTGAGATCCTGCACTGTTTGTTCATGTTTCTGGACATTTGCTTCACTTTCCCAACTAACATCTTCAATCGATGTCCCTTCCATTTTACCAAGTATTCAAAATACATCTTTCTTCGGGTCTTTTTGCTAACTCTCTAATCAATGATATTTTCCATCTGTGGCCTTTCATCTACAGGCATCTGTCTGACCCACTGAACTTCTTTCTGGCTTTCTTCTCCCACTTCATCTGCTCTGTAAGGATACAGATCCGCTAAGTTGAATATGGATGAAATGCCCACACCATTTGGCAATTCTATCTCATAAGCATTTGCCTCGAATTTCCTCAAGATTTTACACGGCCCTATCTTTTTCATCTTCATCTTGTTGTATGTACCTTTTGGGAATATTTTTTTTCTTAGATGTGCTAAAACTAAATCTCCCACTGCAAGTTGAAGTTCTCTTTTGTGATGATCTTCTCTGTGCTTATATTCATGCTTGGAATTCTGCAATCGCTCCTTAATCTTGTTGTGAAGCTCTTGCATATCTGCTGCAAAATTCTCTGCTCCAGCACTTATGAACTCACTCTACTCTAAGTCTCTCAACTCATATACTCCTCTTGACTGCATTCCATACATTATATGAAATGGGCGATGTTCTGTTCTTCTGTTAGGTGAATAATTTTATGCAAATTCCACTTGTGGCAGAATTTGATCTCATTGACTGTGATGTTCAGCTACTAAACTCCTTAAAAAATCTTCCAAGCTTCGATTTACTACCTTAGTTTTTCCATCCATTTGAGGGTGATATGCTAAGCTAAAAGATAAATTCGTTCCCATCTTCTTCCATAGTGTCCTCCAGAAATGACCAACAAATTTGGTATCTCGATCTGAAACAATACTCTTGGGTAAGCCATGAAGTCTAACAACTTCTTTGAAAAATAGGTTTGCAATGTGTGTTGCATCACTGGTTTTCTGGCATGGTATGAAATGTGCCATTTTTGAGAATCTGTCAACTACCACGAATATGGAATCACAACCTCAACAGTCACCTCAACAGTCTAGAAACCATTACCAAGATGCTAGATGAGGTCGAGAAGGACCAGAAAGCCAAGATAGAGCGGTTGGCTACTCAATTCCACCTCTACGTGTGCTACGTCCATTACATGGACATCATGTCACCCGATGGAAACAGAGCGCCAACACATATCATAAAGACTCGCACGATCTCCCAAAAGGAGGAGAACAAGGGCCAGGCGGATGGAGGAAAGAAACACATCATTGTCCTGGACTAGTGTCTGGTTAGTCTATTGTCAAGTCAGTTTGGTCAGTCTTATGTCAGTTTCAACTTCTATTTTTTTTCATGTTTGTTGTGCTTATCTTTTCAAAAATTGGATATGGTAGGTCTGGGTTGGTTTCCCATGGTGGCAGTCCAGTCACACCCCTTATTTATTTCAAAAAATGCAACCCAGGAACCTATGGTCTGGTTTCC
>JZKD02S0494621.1:262475-274520 GCA_000966675.3 Picea glauca
AAAAGATAGAAAGTGAGTCCCCTATTTTTTATGACTTTTTTCTTCTAATAATTGGACTTCAAAGATGCTACTTATTAGGGTGCCATTGGGTGATCCAAAGGTTTTATGTTTTTTAATTTTTTACATTTTCATTTATCAATTTTACAATTGAAAAGAAAAAAATAGTGAAATTACAGATTTTAGTTATTAAAATTACATAATTAAAAAAAAAAACTAAATCAATTTATATAATAAAAAAAATCCAGATTAGAAATTTCATTAGGTAATTTTGTTATACCCAAAATTCTTAAAACCATCAATTCATGACTTACTATGTACGCCTCTTTTTATGACTTTTTTTTTTCTAATAATTGCACCTCAAAAATGAAGAATAGATTTTAGTTATTAAAATTACATAATCCAATAAAGATTTTTGAAGAAGCTAAATCAATTTATACATTAAAAAATCCAAATTAAAATTTTATCAACAATTAAGTCATTAGATTTAGTTATTAAAATTACAGATTTTAGAAAAAACTAAATCAATTTATATATTAAAAAAAATCCAGATTATAATTTTACCATCAATTATATCATTATTAAGTCGTTACATCAAATTCATTATATTTAATTGCTAAAATTAATTTAAAAAAAAAACTAAATCAATTTATACATTAAAAAAAATCAAATTAAAATTTCACCAATAATTATGTCATTATTAAGTCATTACATCACTAGATTCCAGTAATGATTGCCACAAAATAAGTAAAAAACGTATAAACTCCGCCCCGTTTTTGTTACGGCTATTCGTGTGTTTTGTTACGGCTCATCGTGCGTTTTGTTACGGCTGTTCGTGCATTTCGTTACGCTTCTTCGTGCATTTGGGCTCCCATCTTGCCAACTGGCCTTGCATTGCATTTGGGTGCCCCTCTTTCCAACTCATCTTGCCTTTCCCTTGGTCCCCCAACCTTGGCCAAGCTCTTGGTGCATTTCGTTACGGCTCTTCGTGCATTTGGGTGCCCATGTTGCGAAGTTGCCTTGCGTTGTGTTTGGGCGCCCATCTTGCGAACTCACCTTGCGTTACGTTCGGGCGCCCAACCTTGGTGAGGCCGTATTAAAAAATCTACCTCCAAGTCAAAATCGGTTCGTATCCATCCTCCGGCTCGTCTTTTTGTCTAGTGCTCCCTTGTGTGGTCGTTTTTGTTACGACTCTTCGTGCGTTTCGTTACGGCCGTTCATGTGTTTCGTTACGGCTCTTCGTGCATTTGGGCGCCCATCTTGCCAACTGGTCTTGCATTTCGTTTGGGTGTAAGGGATTATAGTAGTCACAGTTTATAATATTATAAAATATAAGATTATAGAGTTTAAAGGTGAAGGTTATATGTGTATTAAGTGTTAGATGTAACAAGTGTTAATAATAAAAGATTAAAGTAAAAAATTATAAGTATTAAGGATTATGGATTCATAATGGAAAGGATTGGAGTTTTATAAAAATTTAAAATTATGTTAGAAATTAATATGAATTAAAGAAATGCAATTATTATAATAGATTTAGAGTTTTATAAAAAATTAAAATTATATTAGAAATTAATATGAATTAAAGATATGAAATTATTGATAAAAGATTTATATATTAATGATTGAATAAAAAGTTATAAATTATTATAATTTTTATAAAATTTATTTTTAATTGATGTAATAAATTATTATAAACAACCATTTCTATCTAATAATTATTAATCAATCACATTATTATTATAATTTTTAATTAATGTATAATAAATGATTATAAAAACATTTGTTTCCATCCCAGAAGGGAACTCCCAATAACACGTTATCTCTCCCCAAAAAAAACCGCCAACGGAGAATTAAAGCGTTAAAAATGACAACTAGTAGTTGCACATCAATTTCCACTTAAGAAAATAAACTTAAGACGGACTAAATGGCAACTAGTTGTTGTACGTCAATTTCCACGTAAGAAAATAAACTTTAATTTCCACGTGGACCGACTTCCATATTAGGAGAGAGAAAAATGTATTAGATGACGGCATATAATCATTAGGTATTAGGAATCCATGTAGCCGTGTTTAAACCTGTGTTATTATTTTTTTAATTAAATATTTTTATTTTACTTTTAAAATATGTAATAATATAAAAAAAAAATTAAAAAACTTTAAAATTATTTGAGATTTAAATAATAAAGAATTGATTAAATTGTAACGTGAAAAAAGATTGATTAAATTGAATTTATAAATTGCATTTGATTAATTAATTTTAAATTTTAATAATAATTTAAAAAGATAAATATCTAAGTAATTTATAAAATAAATAAGAGGGTGTGTCGATTTAATTTGAGTTTTAGGACGTTTCAAAAGTACTAACATAATGTTTTCCATAAAACTCAAGCTAATACATAAACACTAGAATTTAATGAGATAGTAATTTATATGAAAATTTACATTACTTATTTATAAACCTAATAATTATACTAATTTATATAAAAGTATTAAATTTTCCTTTTTAATTTATTAATTTTTTAAAACCTAAAATAAATAAGAGGGTGTGTAGATTTAGTTTGAGTTTTAGGATGTTTCAAAAGTACTAACACAATGTTTTCCATAAAACTCAAGCTAATACATAAACACAAGAATTTAATGAGATAGTAATTTATATGAAAATTTACATTACTTATTTATAAACCTATTAATTATACTAATTTATATAAAAGTATTAAATTTTCCTTTTTAATTTATTAATTCTTCTAAAACCTAATAGTTATGTATTTTGAAATTATTTTTATGATATAAAAATCTAATTAATGGAGATGTGATGTAATAATGGTTAAATAAACTTATTTATATTTGTTATAACTGGGATTATCATAGCCTCCTTATAATTACACTTTTAGTCAAGCACTTTATACATCCTCTCTCTCTTATTATGAGATTTATACATTAGATTATGACAAGATTTATACATCAGGTTATGACAGATGCTTGAGGCCTTCAATTATTATGAGATCTATACCTCTGATCTATGTTATGATTAGAAGTTAGGATGGTGTGTCTCATGATAAAAAACAAAATAAAAGAATGTATGGCTTTACTTGGAGAGGAGAGTGACAATTAGATATCTCTAACAAAAAAAGAGTTGCATCCACCTCACTCTATTTCTCTCTCTACCATACAATTAACATAATAAACTTCAATAAATAAATAAAAATGTAAAAACATGTGCATGCAACCATTCCATTCCATTTATGATACTTACAAATTGTTGCATTTCATTGCAATGCTCTAGACAATTCTTTCATCTTAATATATTGATTGTGCAGATTTTATACAGTGAAATTAACCAACAATTAATAGAACAATTAACAAATTCAGACCATTCTACTTTGAACTTCTTTATAACAAACTATGATGTTGATTAACTAAGTTAAACAAATTATTAGAAATGTCATGTTGATAAATAATTTATTGTAAAAATGATACCTCTAATATTAAGAAAAAAGCTTAACACAGTAATCATTTTTTGAATTAGACACTCTTTGTAAAATTCAAATATACAATTTCACTATACAAAATTATTCTATGATGAAAACATGAATTTTTTTTTATCCATTAATAACTTCTATATCCATCTTAAAACAAATTTTTAACCTAATAATAATTATACATCTTAAAATTATCTCTACCATATTATTAACTTTAAAAATTAATAACTAATATATACATCTTAAAAAAAATATCCTTAACTTAATAATAATTATAATAATAACTATGCATGTTAAAATTATCTATATCATATTATTAACTTTACACATTTGAACTTTACACATAACAAATGATTAGAATTTGACACAAAACTATCACATTAATTATATAAATAAAACTATATAAATTATAATAATAATAACATTATTGCGGATAATAATAAAAATATTATCTTGGGTAGATAATTTTTTTGAAATTATCATATGTTTAAGTATAAAAAATATTATTGATAATAATAAAAACATTATTTTATTGTGAAATTATTTTATGTTAAAATATAATAAATTATTAATAATAATAAAAACATTATTTTATTGTAGATAATTTTTTTGAAATTAACAATTGTCTTTTATTTATTATAAAAAAATTGTCTTTTATTTATTATAAAAAAATTATAAAGTATTTTTATAACAACACTCTTATAAAGATTACTCTAGACTATTAATGAGAAAGGAGATTATAAAATATTTTTATAAGTGCCCTCCATATATTGTTAATAATAAAAATTACAGTAACAGAGATCAGGGTTGTTGATAATAAAAATTACAGTAACAAAGAAGGGTTGAATTTACTTAGAAGTACGACACTCGACATACCTTTCAGATTCAGATCCAGGATAAGGTGGAAATCCATTACTTAACACTGATTTCTATTTGGGTTTTTATAATTATATTTTGATACAGGCCATGGGAGAGAAAAAAAGAAAAGCAAGGGCATTGGACAAGAGCAAGGGCATTTTTGGGTTCGAAACCCAAAAATGAAGGATAAACATAATCAATCTTCAACGAGTAATCCATTAAACTTGAGAGAAGTGGGGTTGTTTTCTTTGTGAGGTTGATAACAATTAATGGGTGTTGGTCTCTCTTTGAGGATGAGAAGAAAACCATGAAAATGTTTCACAGAGATCAAAGATCACAGAGAGATATTTGAGGAAGAAGCACTAGCAGATGTTAGGAATTCAGCGTAAACATCAAACATAGAAGAACTAGAAGATGCAAGAGATGAACACTAGTACTGAGTCAGAAATTGTGTTAAAACATGCTGCACTTTTGGAAAAACTCATAAGTTTGGAAAGCTTTTAGAGGTGACTGCTGAGAGTCAAAAAGATTCAAGTATGGATGGTGAGGAATCAATGACTTATATGTTGGTTCGGCAAGAAAGCACTGACTATTTTTTTTCATGTTGTGATCCAAGATTTGATTTAAGAGTAACAACTGTAGAATTTGAAAAATTACAAGGTAAAAAAGCAAATCCGGAGAAAAGTAGGTCATTACAATGTTTGCAGAAACATAGTGTGATTACAAGGTTTTTTCTACAAAATTGAGAATTATAAATCAAAGATGTATTAAATACATAACTTGATGAAAAACAGGAAATTTAAACTTCAAACATATAAGTAATTCATTGAAAAAACACTATGTCAGCTAGAAAGAGGAGAAATTCAATCTTCAAATATTGGTGTTCCAACCTTAAAACAATTGTTGAGGATGTTGAAGATATTCACACATTGATTGGGAAATTAAAAAATTAAAATGATTTAACATTTGAAACAACAATTTAAAATTTGTTGCTTTCCTAGTAGAGTCTCCCACTGTACCCTTTGCTAATTTGTAGAATTTGATTTCATACAAATTCGACCAATCAATCAATCAATTAATTATTGAATCTGAGTGTATTCATACGAATTCCACTAATCAATTAATCAATCAATGAATCCTAGTGTACCTAATTGTTAGTAATCCAACAAAATAAGCTTGATGAAAATGAAGCCCACATTTGTTGTGTTGGCATGCCAATATCTAACTTGCTAAACAGCAGTGAATGTTGGAGCAGGTGGATTATAGACTGTTTGATCTTAATTGCTTTAAGATCCAATAACCTATAATCCACTTGCCACAACATTCAATATTGAGACGGGATATTTCTCATCGTTGACATACAACCAAAAGCAAGGAAAGGAAATAGACAATGAAGGGTTTCCCTAGGTTTCCTGTACCAATAATAGTGATTCGCTCCCTCACTCACCAACACACAACAATTAGCATAGTTAATAATTCCTCTCCTCCTGACAGGACTTGCTCCTTCACTCACCAACACACAACCATTGACAGAGTTAATAATTCCTCTCCTATTCCCTAATATATTAGATTAAACCAAGATTCAGTTCAAATACTATAAACAACAACCTGTGTTGAACTTGCCTAAAACAACAACATATTTGGCTCAGTGCTTGGGGTTGGTTGTCTGGTCTTTGTTTCCATTTAATGTGTGTCAAGAGATCGATACAACTATTACCAACCAATGCAACCAATGTGTCATTGCATGCCAACGAATTAGGATATTTTTGTTGTTTATAACTTTATATGGCCAATGCTGATTTGTTTATAACTTTATATGGCCCATGCTTTTGAACATTGAGCACATCTTGCAGTATATTCCAAATAAGTGATGTGTGGCCAAGAACCCTATCAGGTGAAAAAGAGATATAGTGGACCACCTAGTGTTAGCAAGTTGTAATTTTCTCATTTATTATCATAGATTTAATTCTGTAATTACCATACAAGTCACATAAAATATGGCATTTTATATAGGCTTAAATGTTTTTGGCCGCAAGTACAAACTCTAAAAAAAAGTGACAGATCTACTTCCAGGAATGCCAATGTCTATAGAAATTGTTGGTCATGCTATGCCAATGCCATCACCTTTTTCCTTTAGTTATTTTTTTGTCCATTTAAAAATATACCAGTGAATGTTTTTCAGAATTTCTAGAGTTGGCTTGCAGAGTGACTCTACAAAAATGACAGATCTACTTCCAGGAATGCCAATGTCTATGGAAATTGTTGGTCATGCTATGCCAATGCCATCACCTTTTTCCTTTAGTTATTTTTTTGTCCATTTAGAAATATACCAGTGAACGTTTTTCGGAATTTCTAGAGTTGGCTTGCAGAGTGACCCTGTAATAGAAATTTAGATCATAAGAAAAACTTCTGAATTCATTAATTCTTTTGGGATGGTAATATATGTGTGTGACCGCTTGGAATTAGGGTTGTTTGAGATCTATTGCATGCTCGAAGAGGTGGAAACCACTCACAAGATTGTAATCACATAAGATTATGATCGGCTTTTGACAATGAATAGAGATTATGGGGCTGAATTTATGGACTTGGATGGACTGTTCGGAGATTTTATAGCTGTAAAATCGATTTTATTCAAACTGTTAATGGGAAATCTCTGGCTTGGAAGTACAACACTAGGCTAGAGATTATGGGGCTGAATTTATGGAATTGGATGGACTGTTCGGAGATTTTATATCTGTAAAATCGATTTTATTCAAACTGTTAATGGGAAATCTCTGACTTGGAAGTACAACACTGGGCATGCCTTTCAAAGCCAACTCAGGATAAGGTGGAACTCTATTATCTGATATTGATTTATATTTGGTTTTTATTATTATATTTTGATACGGGCTACGCTGGAAACAGAGGAAAAGAGAGAGCATTGGCCAAGAATTTAATATGGATGTTATGTGGAAGTACATGATAGATACCCTATCTAGTTATGAGGTCTGAGGTTCTAAACCCAAAAGAGGAGGACGATCATAATCAGCCTTCAACGATGAGTAATCCTGAGAGTAGTGGGGTTTTGGAGAACTAGGTTGGAACATGGACACTGGTTTCCTGTATCGACATGTGCAGCCACATCAGAAGGTGACATGGCTTCAGGAATTAGCTCACGATCTATGACTTTGGAGGGTTTGAGTCTGCCTACATTAGCTTTACTCAGTTTCTTATTCTATTATTCTGAATATGACATGGCTTCAGGAATTAGCTCACGATCTATGACTTTGGAGGGTTCGAGTCTGCCTACATTAGCTTTACTCAGTTTCTTATTCTATTATTCTGAATATCAAGAGGTCAAATTTCAACCAGTCATTCTAATGCCAATTCCCAAGTGCCATTCAACTTCCTCTATTTATTGCAGAAGCCCAAGAGGGCGGTCAATTTGGTTACCATCGTGGAGTTCTTCCTCTCTACAAAGCATAAACTAAAGAGCGAACTAAAGAGAGAGTTCACTGTATGGAAAAAATATAGCCTGGGAATGGGACGAGAACAAAAGTGGATTATGCCTATGTAAGTAATTCTTCAGGTAATCTACCCGATGAGGTCTCGGAAACAACATTATCTCGTTGCTGCCCCTGTTTTTTCTTCCCAGAATAGATATACCCTTAAAAATTTAGAACTACTATCATATATTCTAATAAACAGAGGATGGCGAGGTTTTCCTTGGACAATTTAATTTAGAAATATTAGTTAATAAGTTGCCTGCGTCAAGTCAATTCAAACTCAAAAGCCAACGAGGTTAGTTAGGAATAGAAGAGCATGATTGAGCTCGTACGAACACATGCCCCAAAAGGAATACAAGAGCATGATTGTCTCTAGTAGCATTGGTTTTACATTTCTGGGAATATTTCCTTTTCTTTTATGACGTTCCAAGACGACTTTCAAAATGATGCTTACACAACTAGATACAGAAGTCATTTTCTTTTAATTCCACTAGTTATAGTTATAGGTGCAACGAAGTACAATGATGGATCGACAGAAAGACTAACAAATACACATAAATAAATAAATAAAGATATAAATAAATAAAGGCAAATAGAGAGAGGGGGCTTTCTTAGTTTCTTTATTCAATCTTGCTACATATTCTTTAGTTTTTGATAAACAAGATTCTGCTAGGTTTGGAGTTCATGGAGGACTAGGTTTCCATCAAAGATTAACTAAAAAAAATAGAAAACCTTAATTTACTGGGTGTTGATGAAGAAGGGCGTGAGTTTTCGACAAACAAGAAAACCTAATCCGATATTTTTTTTAATGGATACTTCATAATGACAAACATAAAATACATACCGTAGATGATCTGATTTGATCTTGTTTCTTTCTGCTGCTAACGCATCCTAATCTTCTGGAACCACAGGCTGAACCGCAAGTATTACACAGAGACTGCCAGGATCAAAATCCGTCCATGAAAATTCACGAGGAGATTAATAAGCAAACTGTATAACAGAAAAAATATAAGTAAATTAACCTTTGGTTGGTCTATTTTGTTCTTCCCAAGTTCTGACAGCTGTTCTGTTCGAAGTACCATTGTGCACATCTGCATTCAAAGGGTAATCGCTGGGCCAACACCTAGATTGAGAAGGATTCCAAGGAGGCCAATCGCTGGGTCAACACCCAGATTGAGAAGGATTCCAAGGCTTCTAGCTTGCGAGAGTTTTCACCTTCAAGCTACTTCATTTTTTTTTCTAATTTTGTTTCTTTTTTAGTCTTTAGTCCCAGGCAGGGATCAAAATTGAGGTCTTCATTGCCTTTCCAGAGTCTTGTAACCCTTTATAGAAGGGTTTAAAATTATTTTCAATGTAAATGAAAATTAATATAAAAAAACACTTGTCAAATTTGAAATAGAAATTATTTCATATTTTTTCATTTGAAGGGCAATGAAAATTTTCTTAATATATTTACTTTTCATTGTTTTTATGGGTTGGAAATTTCCTTAATAAATTCTACTTTTTATTTTTTTATTGTTTTTATAAGTTTTTTCTTTTATTAGTCATTTCCCTCTATATCTTAGTAATAAAAAATAATGGTAAGAATCATTTTCTCTATATCTTAGTAATAAAAAAAAGAATGTTACCAATTTTTCATATGTCAAGACAGTTTAAAAAAAGAATGGTTATATTTTTTCTAAAATACAATCCTATTTTTATGGAGCTCCTGCATGCATGCACTTTCTATTTATTAAACTTAGAGAGATGAAAGATCAAATGGTGAATTCTCTAAACACCAGCAACAACCAGTGTTGTGAATTGGAAGTAAATTCTCTAAACACCAGCAAGAGCGTTGTGAATTCTAAACTGGGAGATATATTACTACAGAGAAATTGGGAGATATATTACTATACACTGTAAGTCAATTTCTTTGTTCCGCTTATCTTTGTTCCATTGTAGGTGTAGAATTTTCGAACAAGGTAATTTTCACTTCTCTATATACCGTTCTCTATTTGTATTAATTTATTTTATTATTTTTTAATGCCTTTTCCGTTCCTCCATATACCAATTTGCTTGTACCTTATGCTGTTCTCTATGTATTTCTGTTAATGTTTTTTTTTTTAAATGTCCTTTCGGTTCCTCTTTATACCAATTTGCATGTACCTTATAACAATTTCACTGTAGACCATGTTCATCCAGTTGATTTGCGATTTTCTGTTCTCTGCTTATTTGTGTTAATTTTTTAATTTTTTTTAATACTTTTTTCGTTCATTGCCTGTACATTGTAGACCATGTTTATCCAATTGATTTGCGTTCGTCACAGAAAATATATTTATTACAATGCTAGCAGGTTCATTTATTCTCCACTCATAGTGTTCGGAAGATTTATATTTGTATTAGAAAGCTGCCCCAATATATGTTAGTGTGGCTTCCCTACCGATATAAGTGAAAATAATATACAAGACTAAATTATTATTATTATTATCCAATGGGTAGAAAACCCTGCCAATAAAAAAAACGTAGTTTATTTAGTTTATAATTTTTTTTTCAACACCGTATGTAGCCGTAAACTTCTTTAAAAATTTTAGTGTGGCTTGTGTTTCTCCCGAACCGATATAAGTGAAAATAATACACAAGACTGAATTATTATTACCCATGGGTACTAGGTAGAAGACCACACCAATAAAAACGTAGTTTATTTAGTTCATATTTTTTTTTCAACACTGTATGTCGCCGTAGTAAAGCGAACAAAGAATTTAAACAAAATGGTTTTCAAACATATTCACATGAATTTATTCAAAATTTTCTGTGTTTTTTATTTTAATTAATTGCGATGTTTATAGTTTTTTGAATATTAATATGTTTATTTTAGTTTTTGTTGATTCTTAATTATGTTTTTTTTAATTTTAATTGACTATTAATTTTTTTTTTTATTGGTTATTAGTTTATATTTCTTTTAATTTTAGTTATTTAATTATGAATTATTTTAAATTGCCACTTATTTGTCCATTTCATGTGTAAAAGATTATTATCAAATTACAATATTTTATTAATGCTAAAATTGATTTGAAACTTTGGGTTGCCACTTACAGAGAATCTTGTCCCCTCATTTTTTTTTACAAGACTGAGAGTTTCATCTTCCTATCATCAAGGGCATGAGCGAGTATTTTATTAATTTTAATTAATTGCTAATGTTTATAGCTTGTATATTAATATGTTTATTTTAGTCTTAGTTGATTATTAATTATGTTTCTTTTAGTTTTAGTTGATTATTAAATTATATTTCTTTTAGTTTTAGTTAATTAGTTATATAATTATAAGAAATTAATTCAACTACCAATTATAAATGTTTAACTTTACTCAATGAAAAGAAGAAAAAAAACATTTAGTTGAATTATTATTGTATGCAATTTTATGTTAAGTAAATTAAATTAAAGAATAGTTACAATTAGTAATAAAAGAATGGATAAAGATATTATATATATGTACAATTTCTATGAAGTTAGATTTAATAAAATGGAATTTGGAAAATAAATTAGAAATAATTTGAGTATGTTGTTAAGGAATCTAATTAGAATGTTTTAATTATAAGTTAAATTTCAACTAGATTAGTGTAGATAAAGATATAATGGAATTGGTAAGAATGTTAAAAATTGTAAAATTTGTTAATTATAATATTTATTTTGTAATTGGTAAATAATTATAATGGTGAATTTTAAGATAGATTATTGGATATAATGATATTATTTGTGACATAATAATTTCTTAATTTATAACTCTCATGTGCATACATTTCCTCAATAATCAATATGATGATTAACATCCATCAACATCGTGATTTAATATGATGTTTGATATTAAAATTTAAGGATTGAATAAATAATTTTCACAAATAGTAATGGAATAATATATAGTTTTATGTTTAAACTAATAGTGTAATGCTTTAGTTGAAAATAGTTAAGGAAACAATGTTTTTTATAATTGCAGCATCTATGTGAACTAATAATACATTGAAATTTAATTAGGAAAAACACATCCTTTAATTTTAATGTAATCATCACCTCTAGTAGGTATTGGTACTAGATAGGTATTTTATACTTGAGTTTATAAAATAACAATAATAAGAAATTTATAATTCATAAGAAAAAATAACCAATTTGTATTAACTAAGTTTAATAGATATAGACATAATTTAATTATGAATGATGTTTTTGCAATGCACATTATGAAATATTTGGTTAGATT